>OX104123.1:21009082-21094082 GCA_944474755.1 Limnoperna fortunei | reverse complement strand
AATATCTGAATACATGTATGTAATGTGTCAATGAGAATCCATCAAAGAGAAAGTAAGTAATAAAACAATTTGTACTTACGACTGTGCGGGTAAGATATACGAGTCCCACCATTCTACATCTGGTATTTCACCTTCACCCTGGAATGATAAATCATTCAATATTATAAAACTTTGATCAAATTATTCTGAGTGTAGAGTGTTGAATACAGATTGATTTCAAACTCACACCTCCATGGTAAAGACCATTTGAGTTCTCAAGCCCTCCAAAAACCTGAATTATCTTACACAATTATGAAAACACAAGTCTGGACTAACTCATATCTGGATGTGGTGTAATATGGAATATGGATTACAAGGGCAGCCATCCAGAAATGATGTCATATGTAGATGTCATTTACGCTGAATAAACCGCGAAGAGGTTTATGTTGCAGCGTAAATCGATCCAAAGTCGTTTATATCCAATAATCTAACCAACAATTGAAAACAAACCTTATATTTTAAATTCTATAGTACAAATGAAGTAACAAGAACAATATTTTACAATTAATCAAATAATATTTGCAATTCACAATTTTAGTGTCGTCACTTGTTGTTTGCGGAAGAATTCATGCATAGTCAACTTTAACAATACATCTTATTATGACGTCACAATCAGTCACGTGCTGAAAAACCAAGTTATACGAAATAACCAACTTTGCTCATGTATTGAGTATTTAAACGAAATTAAAATATATCTATTTAAACGTGTGTTTTTCAAAACAGCTGATTTTATTTTCTGCAGAAACTTGTAATAACATGACACCCAGTGTGCGAAATAAGCCACACGCCCGACGCAAGAGGTGTGTAAAACCCGACTCGGGCCTCTAAACATCAACAGGAAGAATGCCCGAGTGGCGTGTCACTCGGACCTAATAACTTTAACATGAAGAACGCGGGAGTTGTGTTGTGCAATCGATAAACCGTTTTGATCACTCGAGCATTCAATCAATGTTTTCTTTATATAAATTTGTGTATTTTAGTGCATAAATGTGGAAAATCCCTTATTTATTAATTGATTTACGATGCGCGCGCATTTGGTGCAATTGGAAAATCTCTGCTGATTAGATCGCCTCGTTTCAAGCCATCCGAGAAGTTCCAAAGGACACTCCACGTGGAAGAAAACATGCACACCTAGGTAAAGAGATAATCGTTATTTTATTTTCTTATAATTTAGTAAAATAGGAATCCTCAGGTAACTTTTCTGTGCATGGTCGGGGAAATCAAGAAAGTTCAGATAACCATATTTTTAGTTTTAATTAATAGTTCACCCAACATCGCGTTTACACACCGGAAATGCACGAACAGTATTTGTAATTTCTATTATGTTGTAAATACAGTATTTGTACGTTTTTAATTTTTTGCATTTGAATTGTCTTTTCAGAATGACTTAATAGGGTGTTACTCTGAAACTTCAGATGATGATAATGAGATGAGGACATGGTCTTCAGCATGTTAAACAGTTTCAACCGGGCCACAACTGGACACTGATATTAATAGAAATAAATGAATAATAACTTTATTTGCTTTTTATCAAATTTCACAATAAATTTTTTGGGCCTTCAAATCTGTCTTTGGGCCTGTAAGTTCCTTCGTGTTGTAGGCCCAAATGGCCTTTACTCATAAATTCTTATTGCACAGACTGGACACCTGACATTGTAACGTCCGATCCGATCTGGAAATCCATGTCTGCCACACCTTAGTAAACTTGCATCAGATGTTAGAATAAGTAAACAAAATAAGAAACTTTACACACCATGTATCAACATTCAAGGTTGAACTTTTTAAATATGAGTGCATTTCTAACGTTTAATTTTAAACTTTAAATGGTGACCATCAACCCTGACACATTTAGTGTTTAATAAACATCCTAACTATTGTCTGCCTAGTCCAAGAATCCTCTGCCGTCCAACGCTTTTTTTTTTGCGTGGGACGTCAGAGAGCTCTCCATAAGCAAAACAGCGGATTTTGCTACACCGGTCTGGGTCGGCACATTTCATCGTGTCAAATTTAATAAAACATTTTCATCCAGTTAATCTATATATAATTCGCTTCTTTAGATATTTTTCTCTAGGAATATAATAATCTTACCTTCCAGCAAGCTGATTTAAGTCCATTTCTAAGCTCATTTCCATCGATACCCTTACATTCCTACATTTACAAAAATTCTAATTACTTACCAGTTCTTTCTTTGGGGCTATTGTTGCTAATTTTGCAGCTGATGCAATACCGGTTCTTTTTGCTGTGAATGCTATTTCATTTTGTAGTCTTTCTAGTTGAGCCTAAAAACAAATTCCAGTAAGTTGTCAATATAACTATAAAACCAAGTCGATATGGAATGGTATACATTGTTATTGAACAAAAACGATAACATGTATGGATAAATCTAACTAAATAAAATAAATGAGAACAATCATTGAGACAAAAGTTTATTCTATCAGACAACCACTCCTTCACAGCATAACTAACATTGTTACCAATAAAATATTAATTCATAAATACTGTTTCTGCAACACAACTTGTTTCTTTCTCACATCTTCCAGGTATTTACCTTTGTTCTAAGTCTTTGTGCCACTTGTTCAAACTTCCCTTTGTCATGAAATTTAAAACCTCTCTTCGATCTTTGTGGTGCCTTCATCCTGTTTAAATAATTTTAAAATGTTCAACAAAGTACATCCATTTTACTCTCTCTTTAGAATAAAATATTTCATGTTAAAGTTTTCAACAGTTACCAGACTTATGTTGTATGAAAAATAGAGACATTGAATTATGTATAACAAAATTGATACAAACTTGTCTATAAGCTTGAGCTAAAACCAGAGGCTCTTAAGAGCCTGTATCGCTCACCTGATTTTATAGGCAATGAAGGTGGCATTTCCCTGATGTTAAAGTAAGTCCTGTAATTTTCAATAAACTTTAAATAGGACCATCCAAACAATATTACTAGAAAGCTTTGTTTCATTGGTTAACCGGTTGTATAGAGAAGATTTTTTTTATTTGCCCATAGGGTCCTATGATAAACTAAGTCCTGCAGAGGTGGCGGCCATTTTGAATTTTCAATTGCCATAAAAAACATAAACTTTATAGAGGACCATCCAAACAATATTGCTAGTAAGTTTTTGTTTCCATTGATTAACCGGTTTCAGAGAAGAAGGCTTTTGAAAACTTTTTCCCATAGGGTCCTATGTTAAACTAAGTCCTGCGGTAGCGGTCATTTTGAATTTCCAATTGCCATAAAAAACATAAACTTTATAGAGGACCATCCAAACAATATTGCTGGTAAGTTTTTGTTTCCATTGATTAAGCAGTTTCAGAGAAGAAGCCTTTAAAAACTTTTTCCCATAGGGTCCTATGTTAAACTAAGTCCTGCGGTGGTGGCCATTTTGAATTTCCAATTGCCATAAAAAACATAAACTTTATAGAGGACCATCCAAACAATATTGCTAGTAAGTTTTGTTTTGATTGGTTAAAGGGTTTCAGAGAAGAAGCCCTTTTAAACTTTTTTCTCATAGGGTCGAATGTTAAACCAAGTCCTGCGGTGGTGGCCATTTTGAATTTCCGATTGGGATAAAAAACATAAACTTTATAGAGGACCATCCAAACAATATTGCTAGTAAGTTTTGTTTCCATTGGTTGACCGGTTTCAGAAAAGAAGCCTTTCAAACTTTTTCCCTTAGGTCCAATGTTAAATTAAGTCCTGCAGTGGCAGCCATTTTGAATTTCTAATTGCCATAAAAAACACAAACTTTATAGAGGACCATCCAAACAATATTGCTAGTAAGTTTTTGTTTCCATTGATTAACCGGTTTCAGAGAAGAAGCCTTTTAAAACTTTTTCCCATAGGGTTCTATGTTAAACTAAGTCCTGTGGTGGCGGCCATTTTGAATTTCCAATTCCCATCAAAAACACAAACTTTATAGAGGACCATCCACACAATATTGCTAGTAAGTTTTGTTTTGATTGCTTAAACGGTTTCAGAGAAGAAGCCCTTTTAAACTTTTTTCACATAGCGTCCTATGTTAAACTAAGTCTTGAGGTGGTGGCCATATTGGTTTACCAATCAAAATAAACAAGTGTGGACACAGAAAAACGTCTCGCCTGCATTCCGCATCAGTAACGAAAATAAATTTCGTCATAAGCATTACGTAAAGAGCATTAAATATCAGCAGCGACCTGTATACAAAATATTGTCACCATACCCTGCATAGTTACAGGGGAACAGCCGTAACCAAAAAACTTTAACGTAGTCGCTGGACCGTGAAATTGAGGTCAAGGTCAGGTGGAACCTACCAGACAGTCATGTACTATTCATCAGCAACCTATATACCAAATATTGTCATCCTACCATGCGTAGTTACAGAGGAACTATCGTAACCCAAAAACTTTAACGTAGTCGCTGGACCGTGAAATTGAGGTCAAGGTCAGGTGACACCTATCAGACAGTCATGTACTAGTCATCAGCAACCTATACACCAAATATTGTCATCCTACCATGCGTAGTTACAGAGGAACTATCGTAACCCAAAAACTTTAACGTAGTCGCTGGACCGTGAAATTGAGGTCAAGGTCAGGTGACACCTATCAGACAGTCATGTACTAGTCATCAGCAACCTATACACCAAATATTGTCATCCTACCATGCGTAGTTACAGAGGAACTGTCGTAACCCAAAAACTTTAACGTAGTCGCTGGACCGTGAAATTGAGGTCAAGGTCAGGTGACACCTACCAGGCAGTCATGTACTAGTCATCAGCAACCTATACACCAAATATTGTCATCCTACCATGCGTAGTTACAGAGGAACTGTCGTAACCCAAAAACTTTAACGTAGTCGCTGGACCGTGAAACTGAGGTCAAGGTCAGGTGACACCTACCAGACAGTCATGTACTAGTCATCAGCAACCTATACACCAAATATTGTCATCCTATCATGCGTAGTTACAGAGGAACTGTCGTAACCCAAAAACTTTAACGTAGTCGCTGGACCGTGAAATTGAGGTCAAGGTCAGGTGACACCTACCAGACAGTCATGTACTAGTCATCAGCAACCTATACACCAAATATTGTCATCCTACCATGCGTAGTTACAGAGGAACTGTCGTAACCCAAAAACTTTAACGTAGTCGCTGGACCGTGAAATTGAGGTCAAGGTCAGGTGATAGGTGACTGACTGGCAAGTACTCATCATAAGCTACCTCTGGACCAAATTTGATGGACCTAGGGCTTGGGCTTACAAAGATATGAAGCAAGATGTCAAGTGTTTACGCCGCCGCCGGATTCCCATACATATGTCTCGCCTCCAGCGACTTTCGTCGCAGGCGAGACAAAAACACAAACTTTGTAAAGGTCCATCCAATGAACATTATGGCCAAGTTTGGTTTCAATTGGCCAAGTGGTTTCAGAGAAGAAGATTAAAATGTAAAAAGTTTACAGACGCCGACGACAACGACGACGACGACGACGGACGCAAAGTGATAACAATAGCTCACATGACCCTTTGGGTCAGGTGAGCTAAAAAAGACAAATGTAATGCATTTTGAAATAAAAAAATTGAACTTTCAACAAATTATTACAAAAATGTTAGGAATAAAAATCAACAAAGTAAATCGAGTTATACTTATACTACAAGTGAATGTATTTTTTTGGAGAGGGTTTTTTGCGTGACAAATGATAATTGCTTACGGCATATGGTTCTGCTTATTCTACTTTTGTAGATCAAGGAGGGTACTTTTTGAAATCAACAATTATATCCTTGAGATATTCAACATTTTGAAATATGGTGGTTTTAAATTTTTATCAGGCGATTTTCCATACTCAAATTTGACCTTAATTAGAACATAAGTGTACTTTAGGAACAATCGATTGTTGTCTATTTAAAATCCTTCGGCTGATGTTGTCTGCAGTTAAGGCGGGACAAGTCTTGTGGCTTGTCCAAATACCATTGAAGTCATGAAAGCAGACGAACATTTGTAAACAATGCAAGGTCCCTTTAGAAACAAAAATGGCTGACTTATGTAAAATTACCATAGCAAAAATCAAGGATGATTTGTAACAAGGAAACAACAGCGGCATAGTATAAAACATGAACAGGATATTGTATCTAAATTTTTTCTACTGGATTTTCATAATAAAACAGGCTTTCAAGCTACGTTTTGCAAAAAATAAGGGCTTTTTTAGGGCTAAATTCTCAAACAAGTGTGGACACAGAAAAACGTCTCGCCTGAATTCCGCATCAGTAACGAAAATAAATTTCGTCATAAGCATTACGTTAATAGCATTAATTATGAGCAGCGGCCTGTATACCAAATATTGTCACCATACTATGCATAGTTACAGAGGAACTGTCCTAATACAAAAACTTTAACGTAGTCGCTGGACCGTGAAATTGAGGTCAAGGTCAGGTGGAACCTACCAGACAGTCATGTACTATTAATCAGCAACCTATATACCAAATATTGTCATCCTACCATGCGTAGTTACAGAGGAACTGTCGTAACCCCAAAACTTTAACGTAGTCGCTGGACCGTGAAATTGAGGTCAAGGTCAGGTGACACCTACCAGACAGTCATGTACTAGTCATCAGCAACCTATACACCTAATATTGTCATCCTACCATGCATAGTTACAGAGGAACTGTCGTAACCCCAAAACTTTAACGTAGTCGCTGGACCGTGAAATTGAGGTCAAGGTCAGGTGACACCTACCAGACAGTCATGTACTAGTCATCAGCAACCTATACACCAAATATTGTCATCCTACCATGCGTAGTTACAGAGGAACTGTCGTAACCCCAAAACTTTAACGTAGTCGCTGGACCGTGAAATTGAGGTCAAGGTCAGGTGACACCTACCAGACAGTCATGTACTAGTCATCAGCAACCTATACACCAAATATTGTCATCCTACCATGCGTAGTTGCAGAGGAACTGTCGTAACCCAAAAACTTTAACGTAGTCGCTGGACCGTGAAATTGAGGTCAAGGTCAGGTGACACCTACCAGACAGTCATGTACTAGTCATCAGCAACCTATACACCAAATATTGTCATCCTACCATGCGTAGTTACAGAGGAACTGTCGTAACCCAAAAACTTTAACGTAGTCGCTGGACCGTGAAATTGAGGTCAAGGTCAGGTGACACCTACCAGACAGTCATGTACTAGTCATCAGCAACCTATACACCAAATATTGTCATCCTACCATGCATAGTTACAGAGGAACTGTCGTAACCCAAAAACTTTAACGTAGTCACTGGACCGTGAAATTGAGGTCAAGGTCAGGTGACACGTGACTGACTGGCAAGTACTCATCATTAGCTACCTCTGGACCAAATTTGATGGACCTAGGGCTTGGGCTTACAAAGATATGAAGCAAGATGTCAAGTGTTTACGCCGCCGCCGCCGCCGGATTCCCATACATATGTCTCGCCTCCAGCGACTTTTGTCGCAGGCGAGACAAAAATAAGGGCTAATTTTAGGAATTTTAAGGGTTTTTAAACAAAAATAAGGGATCAAATGTGCTATTTTCTGATGATTTAAGACTGAAAAATTAGATTTACTCAACATTTTTGGGCACAGAACAATAGTACAAAAGTTAATTACCAATTCAGAAGACCATTTGGATGACCATCAAATAGTCTCCTGGGTGGCAAATGCATATTTCTGAAAGTATACTAAAGCTAGCTTCATTTAACTTTAATCAATTTTATGTTTTTTATTTTTATTTTTGAAATTTTGAAAATTAAGAAAATTAGGATTTTAACCAAAAAAGTAGGGCTTTTTTAGGATTTTACAGCTTTAATTAGGAATTTTAGGGCTGTTTGTAAAAAATAAGGAAAATTAGAAAAATAAGGGCCTGCTTTAAAGCCTGATAAAATGATAAAATACAGAATAATACAAGAATGCAAACAAAAACTTTTTTCCAATGGGTTTTGGCATTAAGTATAAGTGGTTTAAACATTGTATGGCATGGTGTTTATATAAATTTGCAAAGAATTTAAATAGACCAGACATATAGTCATGTTAAAAAAAAATAAAGTAATGTTTGGAGAAAGGGGTGGTGTAGTTAACAATGTTATTTAAAACTGAATAATTGTTTGTTTGTTTGATTGAGTTTAACGCAACAACAATTTTTCAGCTATATCATGGCGTCCATTTTTTATTGGGGGAGGAAGCCGGAGTACCTGGAGAAAACCCCCACTTTGGTTAGGAAAATTGGAAATCCTTGTCAATTGAGATTGTTTGGAGACCTCATTTGTAGATTTCAATGGGCTGATGGTTTCATATACATTTAAATTACTGCAAAGTTACTGTCCAGTTTGACTGCAGTTTTTGAGGAAAAAATTGGAAAATGTTAGACACCAGAAATAATGATTCCTTATGAAAGCCTGGTTTTCAGTCCTGCAGCAAGAAATAAGGAATCTGTGTTTTAACACCACATCATGGTGTCCAATTTTTACTGAGGCAGGAAGATGGATTACCCAGTGAAAACCTCAACCATCTGCAGGAAAACTGGAAATCCTTATCAATCAAGGTGCAGTAAGGCTTGAACTGACCAAAGGACCACCATACTGCAATCCTGCTAACAAACAAATCATTCTGGCTTTGAAATTACGGAGAAGACATGGTTGAATTTCTGCCAATCGGAACAAGGATTTCATATGGTAGCCATGTCATGATAATATTAACAAACATCATTTGTACCAAGTTACTAAATGTTTGGAGTCATACTTTTAGAGATTTTTTCAAAATATCAGTCAATCAGAAACAAGGATTGCCCAGGAATGTCATGTATTAGGTACAGAATACCTCAACAAATAGATTATAACATCTGAATTGTCACTAAACAGATCATACTGTTGTGCACAGAACTACCTGTATAATGAGATACATTCTTAATTTAAAGGTCTTTTAATACAAACAAATCTTTATAGTCTAGACAAGACTGCACGAGAAGAAAAAAAAACAGAGGAAAAGTTAAAAAAAATCATAGGTTAATAAAGGGAAGACAATAAAAACCTCTCTCCTCTATTTTCATAAACTAGATTCAAGTTAGTAATGTTATTATATTTGGAGTTTACATCACAATACAACCAGAACTTGACCAAAACCTATTTTACCTATAAAACCCAATTATATGTTACGGAAAAAACAACAGGTATGGTTCCCCATATAATATAATAATATAGAGCTGCAGGATGCTATCAATCCACTTTTCCGTCACAAAGTTAAAATGTTAAATCAGGTACATACGCTACTCGTGGATCAAAGAAGTTCCCTTCTGTTATTTCTTCTGGTGGTTTTTCAAGAATTCCTTTGAAGTCTTTTATTTTCTTAGCCCTTATATTAGCCTACAAAGAGTACATCATATAATATATCACAAGTATTTATTATTTACTGTGTATTATTGATTAAACAGGTCAAACCGAACTATGAAAAAACTAATTTATGAATGTATGTTATGCCAAAATATTACGGTCTACTTGTAGCATTTCTCTTGTTTATGTTTTTGCATTGACAGATTCAACATTAAGGTGTTTCACTGTCCAATTTTAAGATCAGATACATTTACAACTTGATGTAAATATCAGTCGTGGGAGTTATTATAGGATCAAACAAAAGCCATCAATAATTTTAGAGTAATTAATGGTTGTAAAATTGGGACATTGCAAACTAAGTTCTGAGTTTTTGAGAAATCTGTGTTTGAGAAATTGAAGCATTTTAACACTGATTATATAGAGGCAAACTTCTATACTTTTTTAGGTGTGAGAAATCCTGGGTGTGCAAGTGATCCAAGTTTGATCTAATTAATTTTGACTATACATGTATATGTTCCTGGTGCGAGTTACATACCCTTAATGTTGGTGTGTGTTGTGGAAGCTGAATAACTTGTCCTGTTTGGGAGTCAATGGTTCTGCCTTCTCTGTCCAATATTAATGGTGGGGGACTAAAACATTAAAGAAATTAAATGAAGTTAATCTGAAGACTAGTTATCCCATAAATAAACAATGCAAATCATGTTCATTTAAATAATATTTCAATTTTGGGCCAAGCTGTTGAATATGTCAGACTAAATATTCTTCGTTTTTACTTTGGCCTTCATCAGGAGAGTATTATTGTTTTCTGTTAAGTAGATCCAGTCTTGGCCAGTTTGCAAACACAAAGAAATGTCGCTGGAAAGTGTATCTCTTGGAAAAGATTGACAACATATGAACAGTTGTAAATCAAACCTTGTGAATGGTTGACTATTGGGGTATGATTTGTTGACATTCAGAAAAGGTCAAGAACTGAGATTGATCCAGTAGACATTGTTTAGTAAGAAGCTTCTTGCCTTAAATTAGCTTTGTTTGACACTGATGAAGCTGACTTGACCAACACGAAGTGATGAGAGTAACAACTATGTTTTACTAATATGTGATGAGAGTACTCACTTTGATAAACCTGAAACATGTTTTACTAATATGTGATGAGAGTACTTACTTTGATAAACCTGAAACATGTTTTACTAATATGTGATGTGAGTACTTACTTTGATAAACCTGAAACATGTTTTACTAATATGTGATGAGAGTACTCACTTTGATAAACCTGAAACATGTTTTACTAATATGTGATGAGAGTACTAACTTTGATAAACCTGAAACATGTTTTACTAATATGTGATGAGAGTACTTACTTTGATAAACCTGAAACATGTTTTACTAATATGTGTTGAGAGTACTCAATTTGATAAACCTGAAACATGTTTTACTAATATGTGATGAGAGTACTTACTTTGATAAACCTGAAACATGTTTTACTAATATGTGATTAGAGTACTCACTTTGATAAACCTGAAACATGTTTTACTAATATGTGATGAGAGTACTTACTTTGATAAACCTGAAACATGTTTTACTAATATGTGATGGGAGTACTTACTTTGATAAACCTGAAACATGTTTTACTAATATGTGTTGAGAGTACTCAATTTGATAAACCTGAAACATGTTTTACTAATATGTGATGAGAGTACTTACTTTGATAAACCTGAAACATGTTTTACTAATATGTGATTAGAGTACTCACTTTGATAAACCTGAAACATGTTTTACTTATATGTGATGAGAGTACTTACTTTGATAAACCTGAAACATGTTTTACTAATATGTGATGGGAGTACTTACTTTGATAAACCTGAAACATTCTTTCTGAAAATATATGAATATACAAACACAAATAAGTGTAAATCCATGTACATTTTACAAGTTTTGTTTTGTGTTTTTGGTTTTTCTTTTGTGCTGTATTTTTTATCTCAATCCAGCTTTGTAATCAGCTGTCTAGTAATCTGACTATAAGATCTTGTTGTTTGGTTTCTTTCCTTGCTATTTTTCTTGATCATGAGAGCTATATTCATTGTTTACCAATGAAGCAGTAATGGAGACAGTTTTTGTTTAAATTATGTACAGTCAATACAAATGAATGTTCTTTATGATAAATGAAAACATTTGTACTAACACTGTAAAGTTGTTTCTTTTTCATTAATAAACTTGTTACAATATGTAAATATCGAACTGTTTTCCAAAATAATACTGATAATTAAAAATACTATAAGCCCCCATTCTTCTGCCTTAAATACTATTTTAACAGAAGGAAATTTCTCAAGATTTAATTAGCAGACAAAATGTATGTATGTACAGTAACATTGATTTCGTATAATTTTTTTTCTTCTTTATTCCCTTGACATCCATGTCTATAGTTGCCTGTAGTAGGGAACCACATTAATATGGTGTTTCGTTTCTCTTAAGAGCATGTCCATGGTGACTTTAGGGAACTACATTTAACAATGTTGCATACTAAATGAAAGAGGGCTGATAACATATTGCAACAATTCCAAATTCTATAGATGAGGGGATATAGCAATAATTAGTTTTATAACAATACAATCATTTTATTGTACTTTTCAAACACGGTGTTCGATCCAAAAGCCATTGATATAATAAGTGACCTGTATTTTGACGACTTACATTCCTGGTACTGTATTACCCAGCCCTGACAGCTGATTCTGTATCTTGGCTTGGAGTTCCTGGGTTTTCCTGACTTTTTCCAAGGCTTCATTCATTAACATTTCTGTTCTGGTGAACTGAGGCTATCAACAGAAAAAATACAATAACAACCAAAATAATTTCTTATTTATTTATTTTATTACAGATTGTAGTTGGTAAAGTTTTTATTATGGACTCTAAGTATGTGCAATTTCGTAAAACTAGGAATTAGAGAATTTTTTCAAATATTCGATGACGTCCTTCAATCGCTTTGGAAACATAACCTCTATTCAAATATTCAACAAAATATGGCTGTTTCAGCCATTTAAAAAATCACCCCCTGTGTGCTGATGTTTGTGCTAGCCTTTTTTTATTGTTCGATATTGTGCCTCTGTATTATTCCACCCCAAGACTTTAACCGCCTCCACCGCAAAAGAATTTACTGTATCAAAATGAAACACAAAATGCTGATTAACTGTGGAAAATAATTGTTGATTTAAATTTGAACTATTTTGGATCTACAACAGAAGCATAAGCTCGACCAAATGCAGTAAGCATTTTTCATCACGCAAACACATCAACACAGTCACAGACAAGGTGACTGATGTAAGGAAGCATTTAATTTTGTCGTTCTTTGTTCTGATTGTTAAATTATTTTATAATTATATATACCATTATCCACTCACAATTGCAAAGAGTTGAAATTCAACATTTGCAAAATTTATAAATAAATATTTGAACAGAACTAAGTTAAACATAATTATGTATACTAACCACTTGTTTGGGTACTGGCATGGTAACGGATAATTGTGCCTTTCTCTCTTCTATCATTTTTGTGGCATTCTGCATCATTTTCTTAATCTGGAAAACAACCAGAGGCTCTTAAGAGCCTGTATCGCTCACCTGATTTTATATGCAATGAAGATGGCATTTCCCTGATGGTAAAGTAAGTCCTGTAATTTTCAATAAACTTTAAATAGGACCATCCAAACAATATTACTAGAAAGCTTTATCATTGGTTAACCGGTTGTATAGAGAAGATTTTTTTTATTTGCCCATAGGGTCCTATGTTAAACTAAGTCCTGCGGCGGTGGCGGCCATTTTGAATTTCCAATCGCCATAAAAAACATAAACTTTATAAAGGACCATCCAAACAAAATTGCTAGTAAGTTTTTGTTTCTATTGATTAACCAGTTTCAGAGAAGAAGCCTTTAAAAACATTTTCCCATAGGGTCCTATGTTAAACTAAGTCCTGCGGTAGCGGTCATTTTGAATTTCCAATTGCCATAAAAAACATAAACTTTATAGAGGACCATCCAAACAATATTGCTAGTAAGTTTTTGTTTCCATTGATTAACCGGTTTCAGAGAAGAAGCCTTTAAAAACTTTTTCCCATAGGGTCCTATGTTAAACTAAGTCCTGCGGTAGCCGCCATTTTGAATTTCCAATTGCCATAAAAAACATAAACTTTATAGAGGATCATCCAAACAATATTGCTAGCAAGTTTTGTTTTGATTGGTTAAACGGTTTCAGAGAAGAAGCCCTTTTAAACTTTTTTCTCATAGGGTCGAATGTTAAACTAAGTCCTGCTGTGGCGGCCATTTTGAATTTCCGATTGGGAAAAAAAACATTAACTTTATAGAGGACCATCCAAACAATATTGCTAGTAAGTTTTGTTTCCATTGGTTGACCGGTTTCAGAAAAGAAGCCTTTCAAACTTTTTCCCATAGGGTCCTATGTTAAATTAAGTCCTGCGGTGGCAGCCATTATGAATTTCCAATTGCCATAAAAAACACAAACTTTATAGAGGACCATCCAAACAATATTGCTAGTAATTTTTTGTTTCCATTGATTAACCGGTTTCAGAGAAGAAGCCTTTTAAAACTTTTTCCCATAGGGTTCTATGTTAAACTAAGTCCTGCGGTGGCGGCCATTTTGAATTTCCAATTCCCATCAAAAACACAAACTTTATAGAGGACCATCCAAACAATATTGCTAGTAAGTTTTGTTTTGATTGGTTAAACGGTTTCAGAGAAGAAGCCCTTTTAAACTTTTTTCCCATAGGGTCCTATGTTAAAGTCTTGAGGTGGCGGCCATATTGGTTTACCAATCAAAATAAAAAACACAAACTTTGTAAAGGTCCATCCAATTAACATTATGGCCAAGTTTGGTTTCAATTGGCCAAGTGGTTTCAGAGAAGAAGATTAAAATGTAAAAAGTTTACAGACGCCGACGACGCCGCCGACGGACGCAGAGTGATAACAATAGCTCACATGACCCTTTGGGTCAGGCGAGCTAAAAATGAAAGCTGTGCCATTTTCTAAATGTTTTAAATGCAACATTGGAAGAACTAACTCTAGAAATGTCTGGCAGAATTTTAATTTACAGGTCCTGAATGAAGTAAGGCTTGCTGGACAGCACACAACCAACCTAACCCGGTCAATATACACAACCGCACACACAAACACCACAAACATAAATGGCCAGTCCAGATGAAGAGAAATTGACTGTTTATGTTTACTACAGAAGATGTGCCTATTTTTTTAGCAAGCTATTTTTGTCATAGTCTCGGTACAGAGTCATGGCCTTCAATCAACTTTTTACCACAAAGTGATAATTCTACATGTGATGTTTTTGCTAGTTGAAACATTATTTATGATCACGTTCAGAAACAGGCATTTTTTTTCATTTTATAGTGTGTTGTGTTTGTACGAAATTAAAACTTCAATTGAAATGATGCTAGAAAAATGTTAATTTCTACAAAAATACCAATATTTCAACGAATCATACTTAATGAACAATAATATTTTATGACACTCAATTGATTGTAATTCATATTTGTTTTTCAATCAGACAAAGATAACACTTAAACGTCATAAAGATGATCTACACCAAACACCACAAAGATGATCTACACCAAACACCACAAAGATGATCTACACCAAACACCACAAAAATGATCTACACCAAACACCATAAAGATGATCTACACCAAACACCACAAAGATGATCTACACCAAACACCACAAAGATGATAAACACCAAACATCATAAAGATGATCTACACCAAACACCACAAAGATGATCTACACCAAACACCAAACACCATAAAGATGATCTACACCAAACACCCAAAGATGATCTACACCAAACACCACAAAGATGATCTACACCAAACACCAAACCCCATAAAGATGATCTACACCAAACACCACAAAGATGATATACACCAAACACCACAAAGATGATCTACAGGATGATCTACACCAAACACCACAGAGATGATCTACACCAAACTCCACAAAGATGATCTACAGGATGATCTACACCAAACACCAAAAAGATGATCTACACCAAACACCACAAAGATGATCTACACCAAACACCACAAAGATGATCTACACCAAACACCACAAAGATGATATACACCAAACACCACAAAGATGATCTACAGGATGATCTACACCAAACACCACAGAGATGATCTACACCAAACACCACAAAGATGATCTACAGGATGATCTACACCAAACACCACAAAGATGATCTACACCAAACAGCACAAAGATGATATACACCAAACACCACAAAGATGATCTACAGGATGATCTACACCAAACACCACAGAGATGATCTACACCAAACACCACAAAGATGATCTACAGGATGATCTACACCAAACACCAAAAAGATGATCTACACCAAACACCACAAAGATGATATACACCAAACACCACAAAGATGATCTACAGGATGATCTACACCAAACACCATAAAGATGATCTACACCAAACAGCACAAACACCACAAAGATGATCTACACCAAACACCGCAAAGATGATCTACACCAAACACCACAAAGATGATCTACACCAAACACCGCAAAGATGATCTACACCAAACACCACAAAGATGATCTACACCAAACACCATAAAGATGATCTACACCAACACCACAAAGATGATCTACACCAAACATCATAAAGATGATCTACACCAACACCACAAAGATGATCTACACCAAACATCATAAAGATGATCTACACCAAACATCATAAAGATGATCTACACCAAACATCATAAAGATGATCTACACCAAACACCACAAAGATGATATACACCAAACACCACAAAGATGATCTACAGGATGATCTACACCAAACACCAAAAAGATGATCTACACCAAACACCACAAAGATGATCTACACCAAACACCACAAAGATGATCTACACCAAACACCACAAAGATGATCTACACCAAACACCACAAAGATGATCTACACCAAACACCACAAAGATGATCTACACCAAACACCACAAAGATGATCTACACCAAACATCACAAAGATGATCTACACCAAACACCACAAAGATGATCTACACCAAACACCACAAAGATGATCTACACCAAACACCACAAAGATGATCTACACCAACACCACAAAGATGATCTACACCAAACACCATAAAGATGATCTACACCAAACACCAAAAAGATGATCTACACCAAACACCACAAAGATGATCTACACCAAACACCATAAAGATGATCTACACCAACACCACAAAGATGATCTACACCAAACACCATAAAGATGATCTACACCAAACACCACAAAGATGATCTACACCAAACATCATAAAGATGATCTACACCAAACACCACAAAGATGATCTACACCAAACACCATAAAGATGATCTACACCAACACCACAAAGATGATCTACACCAAACATCATAAAGATGATCTACACCAACACCATAAAGATGATCTACACCAAACACCACAAAGATGATCTACACCAACACCACAAAGATGATCTACACCAAACATCATAAAGATGATCTACACCAAACACCACAAAGATGATCTACACCAAACACCATAAAGATGATCTGCACCAAACACCACAAATGTATTAATTAAAGCCTCTGAAGATGAACCTGGACACCCTGCCTGCAGTGTGACTAGAACCTGCAACCTCTGTGACAGACCATGGTAAATGAGTAATCACCTTAACCATTCGACCAGCCAGGCCACCCCTCATTATGTAATGACTTCCTGTTTCTAATGTGGGGTGAAATAATCATTAATTGAGATGACCTGTTTTACATTAATGGGTAAGGACCAGGAATGTTCAAAACAGATGATTTAAAGGGAAAACCCCTTTTCTAAGGGTCAAGTTTGTAAAAGGTTTACTGTATGTTTGTATTTACCTGGTCTGTGGTCAGTTGTCCGGGACTGGGTGCACTTGGGTCTGAAGTTTCATCTGTAAATTTTCTCTTCTTTTTTGTATCATCTACTTCATTTGCCTCACTCTCCTTTAATAATGAGAAAAAAATTAAGACTGGCCCTAACAAATAATAAAAAGAATTACTTTTATTGCCTTCTCACTCCATATTTTATGCAGCAAGTGTGAAAATAAATAACTTATAAGGCATCCTAAACCCGAGTCAAATATTGTATGCTTAACAGGCTATCACACTACATACAAATATTGTATGCTTAACAGCTATCACACTACATACAAATATTGTATGCTTAACAGGCTATCACACTACATATCCTAATCCCATGTCAAATATTGTATGCTTAACAGGCTATCACACCACATACAAATATTGTATGCTTAACAGGCTATCACACTACATAAAAATATTGTATGCTTAACAGGCTATCACACTACATACAAATATTGTATGCTTAACAGGCTATCACACTACATACAAATATTGTATGCTTAACAGGCTATCACACTACATACAAATATTGTATGCTTAACAGGCTATCACACTACATACAAATATTGTATGCTTAACTGGCAATCACACTACATACAAATATTGTATGCTTAACAGGCTATCACACTACATACAAATATTGTATGCTTAACAGGCTATCACACTACATACAAATATTGTATGCTTAACTGGCTATCACACTACATATCCTAATCCCGAGTCAAATATTGCTTAACAGGCTATCACACTTACATATCCTAACCCCGTGTCAAATATTGTATGCTTAACAGGCTATCACACTACATACAAATATTGTATGCTTAACAGGCTATCACACTACATACAAATATTGTATGCTTAACAGGCTATCACACTACATACAAATATTGTATGCTTAACAGGCTATCACACTACATACAAATATTGTATGCTTAACAGGCTATCACACTACATACAAATATTGTATGCTTAACTGGCTATCACACTACATACAAATATTGTATGCTTAACAGGCTATCACACTACATACAAATATTGTATGCTTAACAGGCTATCACACTACATACAAATATTGTATGCTTAACTGGCTATCACACTACATATCCTAATCCCGAGTCAAATATTGCTTAACAGGCTATCAAACTTACATATCCTAACCCCGTGTCAAATATTATATGCTTAACAGGCTATCACACTACATACAAATATTGTATGCTTAACTGGCTATCACACTACATACACTGAAATGCATTTTAATTCTTAAGGCATAGCACAGAATTTTATTGTAAATATGTAAAGTAAAATAAAATTAAGAATTCAGAATAAATGTTTAAATGTGTGTTATCAAACAAGGGCTCTTAAATGGGACTCAAATCTGCGAGTTTTAATACAAGTAAAATTCATATATACTAGATGGCAAGTAGAAATTTAAGGAAAAATTTTCATTGTTTTGCTGAAAGGTTTATAATTGAATGAAAATACCATTATCTTCCTTTTAACTAGCAAAAGCTCAAAACACAAGGATCTTTATTCATGTACTGTCAACACTCACAAAGTGACCACAATCAGTAAAAGCCAAAACCCTGTTGCAAAATTTTTACAAATGATAGTAAACTGAGATCAGTCTAATGGGGGATTTCAGATGCAATGGGACAAGTGCATAAACATATTGTCACATTAATCCTCGAAATACACAAGTTGCATGGATTAGTATCTTTAATAATCTTGGCAAGAAACATACTTCTGTTTAAGTGTACAATATTTTCTTTGTATCCAAAGGGAACTGGAATGAATTAGTGAGCCCTGCAATGTATGATTTACTGCATAAACAAAAAACAAAAGCGTCTGATAATTAACATGCATATCAACCATGCCTTTCTTTTCCGTCTCCGACTGCTTGCTTTGAAATCATCCCAAACTCTGAACAATTTGTCTGCAAATTTTTCTGACTGAGATTCATCCAATATCTCTGAAAGCTTTCCTAAAATAAAACAGAAAAGTTAGTTGACTCTATATCAACAATTTTCTAAATTAGACAAATTCATGAACATGAGATTATACAAGAATTATTCCCCTTGCACTGATTCCGGCTTAAAACCAAAAAAAAAAATTCTAATATGACATCCTGCTTTAGCTATGTAAACAAAGCCGTGTTAAAATTTCAATAAATTTAGTTTGCACATGTGTACGCGGTGTAGTTTTGTTTAAATGTAAAAAGTGACTTAAAAAATCAAGTTTGTTATGTGTTATCCAAAATTATTGATATTGTTAACTATGTAGTTATTTTTAGTCTGAATTCTGAGATTTGTATGATTTAACATACTCCTGTTACATTATTTTTCTAACAACTCTACATTCAAATTAGTATGATGTCACAATTAGAATTCCAATGTCATATACGCTCAACTGCAAATTTCAAACAGGAACAATGCAATTTCGTTAACATTTCTCAATGTTTTTTTGCCTTAAAGGTACACATATTCAATACTGTTTTGGGATAGATCTTATAAGTTTCAAAAAACAATACTACCATTGAAAGCGTCCTCTTCGAAATTTTAATACATTTGTTAGACATATATGAATCGAAATAGATTATTGCAAGCGGGCTCTATGCAAATTAGAACCTTATATTGGCTTCATTTTATAAACAGACATGAAAAAAAAATCCAGAGATAATTTTTGGAAACAAAAAATTAGTCCAAAATAAATTTTTAGGGGTGGACATGAGAATCTACCGATTAATTTTATCTTTTTATATACTATTACTAATACCTAAAATAGTTGTATATTTATATACTGCTCTTTTATGTGTACTTACTTATAGTTTTATCTCTCTCATAACCTTTATCAATACAGTTTAGAGCTGCTGTGACTAGACTTGGTTCAGAAAAACCTAAGAACTTATGTACGGTTCCATCCAGCTGTGCCTTCATCTCGTCCCATTCTCTCTTTGACAGAGACATATTGCTGTATTGATATTTTAGACTTTACTGAAAAATAGTCAAATAAAGAAATTGTTTAACTCAATCGTATTACCTTTTAGTTAATTTGTAGACTTAAGTTGAACTATTCAAACTTTTTATAGACAGTAATAACTATTAAGTGCATTAATTTCTTTTTGTGTTTAGTATATACTAGAACCTTAAATTTGGTAGCCATGATCTCACAATCGATATGGTTTATCTCATTACATGCGACAAAATAGACATGTATCACTGACTGACAAGATGATTGCAATATAGCCCCCTCTCTTATGAGTGCGGGTATAATATGTTTACTTTATATGAACTTGTGCATCAGGCCATGATAATTATGTTTGCAGACTTATTCAGGAAATCCCTGAGAAATGGGGGACATACTTGTTATCCAGATTAGAAACTTATATAGAAACCAAACTTAAATATTTGGAAATTTATAAAACATTTGTTTTAGTCACATTCAGTTGCAGTTTATTTTATTTTTAGTTTATTTTAGCAAGTTGTTCAGTCCCCTGGACGTTTCGGCCTCAATGGATGTCCCATAGTTCTTGCCCTTGTCCCCATTAACAACAATCGTAAGGATTATGCCCAATATGTATCAACTATAAAACAATGCTAGACAATAACGTTAACATTTGTCTGATTGCTGGGGACAAGTAGAAATGCCTGACATACAATAAAATCTCAGTAGTCAATTGTCCATTGGGACAAGCAAAAAAAATTAGCCTTTATGGTAATAAAACCATTAAATATATTTTCTATAAATTGATAATTCCAGATTTAAAAGGTCATTTAACCCTCCTGACTGTACCTAACTCCTCCCGATTTATAACTTTTTACTGATTTTTTCTATTTCTGACTTCCGGACTTTTTTACTAACTTTTTCTATTTCTGACTTCCGGATCTGTTCATTTCTGTGTTTGGTATCACTGACACGCTTCCTTTAGGTAATTTAAAGCAGTGATCTTTTATAAAAGTATGTTTTACTGTAAGCATGATTGTTCTATTACAGCATTAAGAACTTGTGGTAGGCTTTCTCTTGATAAACCAGTTAAGCTAAATTATGGGAAATTCCTTTTTCGATTCCAATACACTTTAATATCAACAAAAGAAATGTGTTGTGCAGCGATGGTTTAAACGTACAGTAAATTGCTTGAAATGCCTCGTTTCAAATATTATTTTTGACGAATCATAAGATTAAAGAAATAAATGCAACATATTTTAACAGAACACTTTGTTTTGGATTTATTCAGCAATGAATAATAACAGAAAATTGTCAAAATTAGATTGAGTGATCATAGAAATGTTGAGGGTGAAACCATTTCAATCATTCAAGTTGAGGCAGATAGAAATGCTTCTGAAGTTCTAATTACTAGAACTGTCGAATCTCAAGTAAATTTGCCTAAGAAATTTGCATCAGAAAGAGAAACAGTTAAATCATCATAAAGCGGCAAAAGGCATATAATTTAAAATACCTTATTCTCACAAATATTGTCATATCATTATTTTAGTATACAAAATGAGAAGAGCTAGTAAAATCAATTACACATTCCAATTTGAAAAACAAGAAACTTTTATACCAAGAAACATTATGGACTCCGCCAGTGGTGTGATGGACCTTGAAATAATAAGTAATAGTAAAATCAGCACTAGAAAAATAACCCATCATCCTGACAGGCCTTCAGTGAACATGAATGCTCTTTCTTCATTTAGATCATTACATTTTTTATGTCATCCCAAGAAGTTCCAATTTTCAAATTAAAGACTACTGGTCACGGAGTAGTTCTCGTCGGCAAGTAATTCTCGCCACCCGATCTTTTGACAGTTTTTGTGAAAAATTGGTATTTCAAAAGTGAATAATTAGAACACAGATGTTTAATCAAGCTTATAAAACAGCTGGGGTTCTATCTACAATTAGCATCAGGTAAACAGGGTAATAAACAGTTAGTTAATTAATTATCACATTTACACAGCAGGCGGTTTTAATAACCTTCATCACTCAGCAGGCTTTAGCTGCAGTCATTATTAGTTTCAGAAGTGGACACTAGGTGAAGTTTTTAAATTGGAAAGTTGTCAATGTATTATTCACAAGCTGTGAAATATGAGATTTGTATAAACAACAAGCATCAATGTGGAAGTTGGTTTTCAATATAGGCAGGTAGTATCAATGTGGAAGGTGGTTTATAGGCAGGTAGTATCAATGTGGAAGGTGGTTTATAGGCAGATAGTATCAATGTGGAAGCTTTTACATATTATTTATATAGCCAGAACCGAGGTGATTAAAATGCCGCATGCGATTGCTGAAGATTGAAACAGGTGAAATGGACATTTTACTATTTATATCGCAAAGATATCAAACAGTGAAGATGTGCATTATTTAAGTAATGTGCTCCATTTCCATTTACCAGAATCTTAGCAAAATGTAAGAAATATATAGGCGAATTGTAGAAATCGTGTTATTGTCGAAGTCTTCCCAAAAATTGCTACAACATTTAAGTTGATTGGCTTATTGTAATATAAATATCCAATAGAAAATAAGATATGAAAACATTATAGTAATTTTAAAACGCACTAGGAAAGAGCCGTGATTTCCGGATATAGTAACCTAAACTCGTGGATGTAGCAAAGCTACCACAAAAAGTGAAAGAATGAAAAAAGAAACGAAAATAAAATGGAGTATAAAATACATTTTCTGCTTATATGTCCTACATTTGATGATAAGAGAGAAGCAATCATTAAATTCTAAAGCTTTTGATTAAACAAACAATTTAATTTACTCCAATAAATTGATACACTGTTTCTAGAGTAACAGGAATCAAACTATTTCTGAAGATCTGAAAATGAATCTTAACAGGACTGAGAGAGGTTAGGTTATACATTATACATAGATGAGCCAGCAACACTGGGTGGAGTGGGGTAACGGGTAATACAAATACCTTTCCAAAATATAGGAAGAGACATATGTGTAATAACAATATATTAGAGGATGAAATTCCATATTTTTTCCATTGTCCGAAATACTAAGATTTATTAAAAAGTCTTTAGTTCTGAGGAAACTGGACTTTAAGATTGCATGATTCTACTATATAATTTATCTTTTATTTATTTGTGTGCGTGTTTAATGTATTCCTTCAACCCCTAACGGTGTTGAACTGATATTGTTATTTATATAAACAAGAAAAGATATGGTTGTAACCATTTCAGGGAAACTCAATTAAAATAATTGGAGGATTAAAATAGAAACCCATTTTGTATTGTGATATGAGAGTTTAATTGTTGTTTACAGCTTGTGAAGATTAGTTTATAACAATTTTTATTTGCTCAAAGAACAAACACATGACAAATAGGTATAGGACACAAGTTTTACCAACTTGCGAGGTCTTCTCCCATACAATACAATATTAAACAAAATCCATGTACATAAGAGCACTCATTATAGATAAACACTTCTACTATATGATTTATCTTTTATTTATTTGTGTGTGTGTGTATGTGTTTATGTATTCCTTCAACCCCTAACGGTGTTGAACTGACGTTGTTATTTATATAAATAAATAAAGTTAAAAGGTAGCTCTTTTCATTGAAAGATATATCATTGAATAGTTGTAAACTATCTAAATCTATCAATGCGCATATTTCTGAGGTAAACCACTCGAGCATCACTTGATTGAACAAAACGACTATATTTATAAATGGGTGTTAAGGAATGCCCACAGATGTTAGAATTAGGTGTCACTATGCCGCCATACGAGGAAATGAACAATGACACATTTCCTAAGATGTCACTTTATGATCCTTTATTTTATGTATTGCTTTAAGAACATTTTGGTATACTGGTAGTGAATGACTGTTTTGTGGTTTGTAACGTTCGATTATATATAATAGGTTGGGGTTTCAAATCTTAATTCGCCTGAAGACATGTACCTAAATATGTACCCTTAGTTAACCCCCCCCCCCTTTTCTCTTGGTCAGCAATAAAAATGACATTACAGATTTTATTGACAATAATATTATCCATTGTTGTCTACGTACTAAATTGAACAACCACCGCATTTGTGTTTGTTTGCATACATTAGTGATGCTATTTATTACTTGCAAGGACGACATTTATACTTGTCATGAGTAATGTGGACGATGCTTTTGGCAACATCAAGAGTGCTGCTTTTGTGCTCATGTAGGTTTTCAAAAAGTTGATTCTCTTCAGTATCAATGGCAAAACCAGCTTAACCAAACCTATTTTTAAAGGACTTGGTCGCCTTAACATGCTTTAACTCGTTCTCTTTTTGGTCCATTTTCGTGTTTAGTCCTCTGCAGATTAGTTTGAAACTTTCCTGGCAGTTAATGGATTTTGGTTCACAATATTTTGGACTTTAGCCAAAACATCTCTAAGTCATTATCGACGAATTAGGTCTCCGATTGAGAAAATACTTTGCCGTCTAATCCGAAAATGATCGAAAATCCTCTGCCGTCCAACGCGATTTTTACTTTGATGAGAGCGCCCATGCTGGCTCACATAAAAAAGCGTTGGACGTCAGAGGATTGTAGGGTTAAAACGGGTTTCTTACGAAAATAATGTGCTTCGCTCCACGCTTGTGCACACCGATCATGCCAAGAACAAAGTACTTCTGGAACTACACGGTTGATTTCATCGAGAGACAACAGTGCCATACTTTGTAAATGTATCTGTCTCCGTTGACAACATAAATTTATTAGCAAATAGTCATAGAGGACCCCCGGTAGCAAGGGGAAATTTAAGTCGTATATTTCTTTGCAAATACTACAGAATGCAATCAATTCTTTTAAAAAAATGGAATATTAAGTTTCTATGGTTATGTCTACATATGAACCGGTTTCAATATCCAAGACCCCTCATATAAAGGCTGATAAATAATTACCATATTAAAACGTTTCCCTTGTTTTCTGTTCTGAACGTTTAAATCTTTTAAATTAGCTATATATAGTGGGTGTAATAATGTAACATAAGAACGATATAATTAAATGTAATGCTTTCCACAAATCGCCGTCAATAACTTGCAATAACTAGATAACGGTATATAGAAATCTGAACAGCTAACCAGAGGTATGTAGAACTTTAGAAATAACTAGACAGAGGTATGTGAACCTAAAATAACTAGATAGAGGTATGTAGACCCTAAAATACGAGACAGAGTTATGTAGACCCTAAAATAACTCGACAGAGTTATGTAGACCCTAAAATAACTAGACAGAGCTATGGAGACCTAAAATAACTAGACAGAGGTATGGAGAACTATAGAAATAACTAGGAGGAGGTATGTGGAACCTAATATAACTAGACAGAGTTATGTAGACCCTAAAATAACTAGACAGAGTTATGTAGACCCTAAAATAACTAGACAAAGTTATGTAGACCATAAAATAACTAGACAGAGGTATGGAGAACTATAGAAATAACTAGGAGGAGGTATGTGGAACCTAATATAACTAGACAGAGTTATGTAGACCCTAAAATAACTAGACAGAGTTATGTAGACCCTAAAATAACTAGACAAAGTTATGTAGACCATAAAATAACTAGACAGAGTTATGTAGACCCTGAAATAACTAGACAAAGTTATGTAGACCATAATAACTAGACAGAGTTATGTAGACCCTTAAATAACTAGACAAAGTTATGTAGACCCTTAAATAACTAGACAGAGTTATGTAAACGATAAAATAATCAGACAGGGCTATGGAGACCTAAAATAACTAGACACAGTTATGTAGACCTTAAAATAACTAGACAGAGGTATATAGAACCTGAAATAACAAGACCGAGGTATGTAGAATCTGAATAGCTAACCAGAGGTATGTAGAACCTTAAATAACTAGACTGAGGTATATAGAACCTAAAATAACTGGATAGAGGTATGTAGAACCTAAAATAGCTAGACAGAGGTATATAGAATCTCAAATAACTGGATAGAGGTATGTAGAACATGAAATACTAGTAACTAGACAGAGGTATTTAGAACCTAAAATAGCTAGAAAAAGGTATAAAGAACCTAAAATAACTAGACAGAGGTATATTGAACATAAAATAACTGGATAGAGGTATGTAGAACATGGATTAACAAGACATAGGTATGTAGAACCTAAAATAACTAGACAGAGGTATGTAGAACACGAAAAATTAAGTCATCGGTATATAGAACATGAAATAACTAGATAGACGAATGTAGAACATGAAATAACTAGACAGCGGAATATAGAACCTGAAATATCTAGGAAGCGGTATATAAAACCTGAAATAACAAGACCGAGGTATGTAGAATCTGAATAGCCAACCAGAGGTATGTAGACCTTAAATAACTAGACTGAGGTATATAGAACCTGAAATAACTAGACAGAGGTATATAGAGCCTAAAATAACTAGACAGAGGTTTTTAAAATCTTAAATAACTAGACAGAGGTATGAAGAACATAAAATAATTAGACAGAGGTATATAAACCCTAAAATAACTAGACAGAGGTATGTAGAACCTAAAATAACTAGACAGAGGTATATAGAACCTGAAATAACTAGACAGAGGTATATAGAGCCTAAAATAACTAGACAGAGGTATGTAGACCCTAAAAAAGTAGACAGAGGTATGTACAACCGGTCTTGAAATAACAAGACCGAGGTATGTAGAATCTGAATAGCTAACCAGAGGTTTGTAGAACCTTAAATAACAAGACTGAGGTATATAGAACCTTAAATAACTAGATAGAGGTATGTAGAACCTAAAATAACTAGACAGAGGTAAATAGAAGCTAAAATAAGTAGACAGAGGTATGTAGAACACACAAAATTAAGTCATCGGTATATAGAACATGAAATAACTAGATAGACGAATGTAGAACATGAAATAACTAGACAGCGGAATATAGAACCTGAAATATCTAGGAAGCGGTATATAAAACCTGAAATAACAAGACCGAGGTATGTAGAATCTGAATAGCCAACCAGAGGTATATAGACCTTAAATAACAAGACTGAGGTATATAGAACCTAAAATAACTAGACAGAGGTAAATAGAACCTAAAGTAACTAGACAGAGGTAAATAGAAGCTAAAATAAGTAGACAGAGGTATGTAGAACACAAAAAATTAAGTCATCGGTATATAGAACATGAAATAACTAGACAGACGCGTATGCGTATCAACAAACCCCATCAAAAAAGCACACAAGGACCAATCGACAAAATATCAAAAACAAATTCAATGCACTAAAACTGAACTATTTACAGACAGATCACGACGAAGGCAGAATACGATCGAAAACATTTTCTGTCATGTAAAAGCTGACTAACACAATAACAAGTGATTAATGATTGGACAGAATCCCGGGTTGTCAATAAATACAACATAGCTTGCTTAAATGGGTTTGTCTATGAAATTTCAGCTGTACCATTGATACTAGTTTTAATTGGAAAAAGGGAGATATAATGCCGAGGCTGCTTTAGCCTTGACAATATTCAATCTAATAAAAATTAAATCTTTCACTTGCTCCTCCTTTTTGACCATAGCAAAAAGGGACAAGCAAGTGAAAGATTTAATTTTATTTGAATTGAGTTGAGTTATATGAGAGTTAAGTTGAAGAGTTGAGTTAAACTTTAGTTTAACTTAAATCCTTTATTTTAAGTTAGCTATATTAGTTATGAGTTTAGTTTAAGGTCATCAACACCTGCTACAAAAAAATACTGCTCCATTTACAAACATGAAGTCAAGTCGGTAAATAAATAAAACACTTTATGCATAATATATAGGAATAAAGTTTGGTATTTTTATTAATTAATTTATTTATTTATTTATTTATTATTTATTTATTTATTTATTTATTTATTTATTTTAGTAGTAAGAATCCAAAAACAAATCATTTTAATTTCAATATTGTTAAAGTCTAATGTATATTTTATTTAATGAACTTTTAAAAACTTTTAAATATATAATGCATTTCAATTTCAATCTCTAAATGTGAATGAAAGTGTCAAAAAAACCCCATAAAGCCAAGTGTATAGAATATGGTCAGCTTCATCCCCAAATAACAACTTAATGTCATAATAGAATATGGTCAGCTTCATCCCCAAATAACAACTTAATGCCATGATAGAATATGGTCAGCTTCATCCCCAAATAACAACTTAATGTCATTATAGAATAAGGTCAGCTTCATCCCCAAATAACAACTTAATGCCATGATAGAATATGGTCAGCTTCATCCCCAAATAACAACTTAATGTCATTATAGAATAAGGTCAGCTTCATCCCCAAATAACAACTTAATGCCATGATAGAATATGGTCAGCCTCATCCCCAAATAACAACTTAATGCCATGATAGAATATGGTCAGCTTCATCCCCAAATAACAACTTAATGTCATTATAGAATAAGGTCAGCTTCATCCCCAGATAACAACTTAATGCCATGATAGAATATGGTCAGCTTCATCCCCAAATAACAACTTAATGTCATTATAGAATAAGGTCAGCTTCATCCCCAGATAACAACTTAATGCCATGATAGAATATTTTCAGCTTCATCCCCAAATAACAACTTGATGTCATGATAGAATATTGTCAGCTTCATCCCCAAATAACAACTTAATGTCATTACAGAATATGGTCAGCTTCATCCCAAAATACGGGCCTCGGTGGCCGAGTGGTCAAGGTAGTTCGTCTACTATTGATCAACTGGTCTGTCAACTCTGAGATTGCGGGTTCGATTCTAACTGCAGGCAGGGTGTACTCGACTCCAATCTTAATTGACAAGGATTGCCAGTTTTCCTACCGCAGGTCGGGGGTTCTCTCCGGGTACTCCGGTTTCCTCCCCCAATAAAAACTGGACGCCATGAAATAGCTGAAAAATTGCTGAAAGTGGCGTTAAAACACCATTCAAACAAACAAAAACAACCATCCCCAATAACAACTTAATGCCATGATAGAATATGGTCAGCTTCATCCCCAAATAACAACTTGATGTCATTATAGAATATGGTCAACTTCATCCCCAAATAACAACTTGATGTCATGATAGAATATGGTCAGCTTCATCCCCAAATAACAACTTGATGTCATGATAGAATATTGTCAGCTTCATCCCCAAATAACAACTTGATGTCATGATAGAATTTGGTCAGCTTCATCCCCAAATAACAACTTGATGTAATTATAGAATATGGCCAGATTCATCCCCAAATAACAACTTGATGTCATGATAGAATATGGTCAACTTCATCCCCAAATAACTTGATGTCATGATATAGCTGCTGAAGTGTTCAATAGTCATGTATCAAAGTCACACAAATGATAGAACTTAAAAATTGCTTAAGTGGCAATAAAACACATTTTAATTTCAATGTAAAAATTTATAAAAGTCACAAAATAAATTCAACCTTATGTATAGGAAATAAAACTTGGTCAATATACTTCTCAATTCATTCATTTATTTGGCTTCTATTTAAAGATGAAGTTAGAAGATTACAGATGAAGAAAATATGTCCACAACATCTGGTAAGAATACGGTTTTTATGTCGATAGTCGCAGCAGCATAGACATATATATGGGAATCCGGTGGCATCAATACATGGACATATTGCTTTATATTTGAAAGCTAAAGCCAAAGGTTTATCAGATTTGGTCCAGTGGTAGCTTATGAAGAGTACGTGCCAGTCAGTAACCTGTCACCTGACCTTGACTGCGTAATGTTTTTGTATTAGGGCAGTTCCTCTCTAACCATGCATGGTAGGAGAAAATATTTTGTATATAGGTTGCTTATGAATAGTACATAACTCTCTGGTAGGTGTCAACTGACCTTCACCACAATTTCACGGCCCAGCAACCACGTTCAAATTTTTGGATTAGGGCAGTTCCTCTGTATCCATGCATGGTACGATGACAATATTTGGTGTATAGGTTGCTGATGAATGGTACATGACTGACTGGTAGGTTTCACCTGACCATGACTTCAATTTTATGGTCCAGTTACTACATACAAGTTTATGGATTATGTCCGTTTCTCTGTAACCATGCTTTGTATATTTTTAAATAACGTAACAATTTAATGCTATTTACGTAATACTTATGACGTAATTTTTTCGTTACTGATGTGGACTGCAGGGGAGACATTTTTCTGTGTCCACACTTGTATTCAAAATTTTTAGTACTTGTTAATCATTCATTTGAATATCTCAAAATGTGCATTAAAATTTCAGTATCTATATGAAAAAGCAAAGAAACGGAATAGAACAGAAAGTCCAGGGATGATTACAAATCTGGACAAACAAAAGGTTCACTATTTTACGAATAACACTTGGAAAAGACAACAGAACTGTTTCTTCAATATAGTCTTGATTTATTTCAGAGCTCAAGAAGCGGTTAAGATTTCATTTGAATATCTTTAAATGAGCAATTCAATTTCCATATCCGAAAGTGTAATATTTTAAGAAACACTCTTGACATTACAAGGACTTTCCAATAGATATGTATAAAAGTCACAAAATAAATGCCCTTGAAATAAAATTTATAGGTAATAAAACTTAAAATGTATTTTTCTAATTCATTAAGTTTTTTTTTGTTAATTTTTTTATAGATGATGTAAGAAGTGTGTAGATGGGGAAACTCAAAGAAAGAAATTATGTCGACAATATCTGGGCAAGAAGATGGTCACTTACATCTCAAGGCTTAAGAACCTGTTAATTAAACCTTCATTTAATTGTGCATTACAATTTCATTATCAAAAGAAAATAAGCAAGCTTAATGAAAGAACAAAAAAGCCCAAAGTCAAGGGATGCTTACAAATCTTGATTTAGACAAACAGAGAGTTCACTATATAAAGAACATTACTTGTAAGGACAACAAAACTGTTCCTTTAATGGACAAATATCAAAGTCTAACAAAAACCCAACATTTTAAGCATAATGTACGCAAAATAAGACATGGTACAAAATAATTTTCTATTCATTTATATATTGGGGTTTTCTATTTATAGACGACGAAAGAAGATTACAGATGGAGAAACTCGAAGAAAGAAATATGTTCACAATATCTGGGTAAGAATATGGTCCGTTTAATGTCAGAGCTCAAGAACCTGTTTATTAACATTTTTACTTTTATATCTTAAATGTGCATTGCATCTAAATGAAAAAGGAACTAACAGAACCGAAAGTTCACTGATGCTTCTGGATTTAGACAAACAAAAGCTTCACCTTATAACGAATAACACTTGAAAGGACAACGGATCTGTTCCTTTAATAGACAAGTTTCAAAATCTCACAAAAATTAACCTTTCAAACATAATGTATACAAAATAAGACTTGGTACATATAATTTTTAATGCACTTATTTTTGGATTTCTATTTATAGACAAAGAAATACTATTACAGATGGAGGAACTCATAGAATTAAATATGTCAACAATATCTGGGAAAAAAGTGTCTTTTTTATTTTAGGGCTTTATTACCTATTAATTAAAACTTCATTTTAAGACCTTTAATTGTGCATTACAATTTCTTTATGGAAAGATAAAAACAAGCTAATGGAAAAGAACAAAAAAGCCTAAAGTCAAGAGACGATTACAAATCTAAATTTAGTCAAACAAAGGTTCACTATATAAAGAATAACACTTGAAAGGACCACAGAACTGTTGCTTTAAAAGACAAATATCAGTCTCACAAAAAACATTTCAAGCATAATGTATAGAAATAAGACTTGATAGTAATTTTTTATTCATTTTTACTTTGGAGGAACTGAGGGAAGAAAATATGTCCAAAATATCTGGTTAAGAATATGGTCCGTTTTATTTCAGAAATTAAAAACCTGTTAATTAAACTTTCATTTGAATATCCTTATATGCATTACAATTTCCTTATCTAAAAGAAAAGTAGCCAGGAAACTGAACAAGACTCAAAGGTCAAATACGATTACAAATTATGGATTAAGACACTGCACTATTTTGGGAATAACACTTAAAATCACATAACTGTTTCATCAATTGACATGTGTGGAAATAACAAAAAAAAATCGAACATTTCAAGTATAATGTATCGGAAACAATATTGGGTACATATATTTTTCATTTCTGAGGTAGAGCAAGGAATTGTTTAATGTTTTGTTCTAATTTGGTTTTCCTTTGTACTTCAGACTAGAGCCAAGAAGAAAGACCAAAGATTATATAAAAGGGAATTGCATGGTGAGTAATTAGGTTTAGGGCGACATGTATCGGATTTTTAGAACCCTTTATAAACTCCATTTAAATATATAACAGAGCATTTCAATTTCTATATGCGTGTACGTTTTAAAGAAACTTTAAAATTAACAAACAAGAACTTTTCCATGAATAGACATGTTTGAAAGTCACAAAATAAATGAACTTTTCAAACACAATTTATAGGTAATTAAACTTGGTATATATAGTTTTTTCAATTCATTTATTTTTTGGGTGGTTGGGGGGGTGGGGGTGGGGTGGGGGGTTTCTATTTCTAGACGAACAAAGAAGATTACAGATGGAGGAAATCAAAGATAAAAATATGTTCACAATATCTGTGTAAGAAGATAGTCTTTTTTATTGCAGAGCTTTATAACATGCTAATTAAAAACTTCATTTGCTGTTCTTTAATTGTGCATTAAAATTCCATTATCAAAAGAAAAAAACAAGGTTAACGAAAGAACAAAAAAACGCCTTAGGTTAAGAGACGAATACAAATAATCTGGATTTAGACAAACAAAATTTCACTATATAAAGAATAACACTTGAAAGAACAACAGGCGGTGTCAACACTTTGACATCTTGCTCAATATCTTTATAAGTCTAAGCCCTAGGTCCATCAAATTTGGTCTAGTGGCAGTCTAGTTATCAGTCACCTCTCACCTCACCTTTGACCTCAATTTCACCGTCAAGCGACTACTTTAAAAGTTTTTGGATTAAGGCGGTTCCTCTGAAACCATGCAGGTTGGATGACATTATTGGGTATATAGGTTGCTGATGAATATTACATGACTGCCTGGTAGGTTTCACCTGACCTTGACCTTAATTTCACAGTCCAGTGATTGCATTAAAGTTTTCGGATTAGGTCAGTTTCTCTGTAACCATGCATTTTATATTTTAATTGATAACAGTTTAATGCTATTTACGTGATGCTCATGACGTAAGTTTTTTCGTTACTGATGCGGAATGCAGGCGAGACATTTTTCTGTGTCCACACTTGTTTTATCTACAATTGATCACTGGCCTGTCAACACTTAAGGTTGGTTGCGAGTTAGATCCCTATTGCTTTCTGAGTGTGTTCTGTCCAATCTTCATTGACCAGAATGAAGTTTTTCTTGTAGAATGCCAAGACTGGATACTCAAGATTTCTACTCCAATAAAAACTAGATGCCATGATACATAAAACACTGTTGAAAAATCCCATTTTCACAACCTTAGTCCGAAAATTCTTTGACATATTCAAAAAAAAATGTTGGACAGGCAGAGGATTCTCAGACTGTAACAACTTTAACGGTAAGCTTTCTGCTCATTAAAACAAGAATTTTCAATAATTTATTTTGAAATTAAAGAAAATCATTAATTTACAATTTAAGAGAAAATGTACTTTAGCTGGTATTACATTATATACAATGTACATCTTTGCCCTCTTGGAATTTTAAAGTCTCCCCATTAACAAAAACTTGGTAATGTAGATCATGAACAACACCTGTGTCCCCACAGGGCTTCTTAGTGTTACAAGCCAGCCCTCTGATCATGAACAACACCTGTATGCCTACATGGCATCTCAGTGTTACAAGCCAGCCCTCTAACCAGTACGCTGATCATGAACAACACCTGTGTCCCCACAGGGCATCTCAGTGTTACAAGCAACCACTCTGATCATGAACAACATCTGTATCCCGACATGGTATCTCAGTGTTTCAAGCCAGCCCTTTTAACCAGTACGCTGATCATGAACAACACATGTGTCCCCACAAGGTATCTCAGTGTTACAAGCCAGCCCTCTAACCAGTACGCTGATCATGAACAACACCTGTGACCCAACAGGGCATCTTAGTGTTACAAGCCAGCCCTCTAACCAGTCTTCTGCTCATAAACAACACCTGTGTCCCCACAGGGTATCTTAGTGTTACAAGCCAGCCCTCTAACCAGTACGCTGATCATGAACAACACATGTGTCCCCACAGGGCATCTCAGCGTTACAAGCCAGCCCTCTAACAAGTACGCTGATCATGAACAACACCTGTGTCACCACAGGGTATCTCAGTGTTACAAGCCAGCCCTCTAACCAGTCTTCTGCTCATAAACAACACCTGTGTCCCCACATAAATTTTTTTCTAGCCTATGATTTTGGGATTCTGTTAACCATTATTTATGATGATTGAATACAAACATTTATTTTTTTCTATGACCTGTGATATTCTATTGTGTTTTCTGAGAAGTCGGGGTTTTCCCCATCAAAGCTCATAAAATATAAAAATATATTTCCTCAACAACAGTATGGAGTAAAGATGAGGGTAAGAGCTATCTTTTTCATTTGAAAAATTACTTATAAAGAAAAAATGTTCATGAGTAAAATAAAACAGCATAAGCACCTAAACAGTTTGTTTTTATGCTGTATAAATTTTAAATCGTTATTTAAAGTTAACGAAAAAAAAAATAAAGAAGTATTGGATAAAAAAGGAGAAAAAGACGACGCATAGTTATCTCCCCTTGAGATAATTAAAATAGTGAAAACTAACTCGAGCGCACCGTCCGATTGCTATTCGAGTGCATCGCACCAATTGTGATGAATAAATCAAATCAAATTAAAAGGTTATCCGTATTTCTAGACAGAAAATGTAAAAATGTAATTAAAAAATAATCTAAAAATCACACAAAGTCTGTTTGTCTGTTATGTTTTAGAGTGTACAATTATAAACATCTCGCCCAGACCAAAACTGCAGTTACAATAATAAATACCGATTTAAAAATTGGTACGCGTGGAGTTTTAAGAGTAAATGTACTTCATTTTTTTTGGTTTTTGGTGGTATTGTTTATTTGAACTGGTGATCAACGTACTCTGTCTCTTGCTTTTTCAAACGTAAACATTAATTAGACAAACTTGAAAATAATTCAATAAATACTTGTAACCTACCCATGTTTTAATAAATAAATTAATCCAACAACATGAATAAACAACTTAAATTTTTCATAAATAATTTTTAACGTGTTGCTAAATTAATTGGGTCAAAATGTACTTTTACTGGAATGATCGGGTAGGGTTGACATCGTGCAAATCTATTATTAGATTTGTAACCCGCACACAGTTTTTTTCACAATGTTTACCCGTGTAAATTAAAAGAATCAAATATTTAATGAAGAAGTACATTTTTAATGGGAATCTCGTCATTCGTTATTTTGGCTTACGTTTTTACTCTTATCAAGCTAAAATATACATACCTCTGTCTAGTTATTTCAGCTTCTACATACCTCTGTCTAGTTATTTCATGTTGTACATACCTCTATCTAGTTATTTCATGTTCTATATACCGCTGTCTAGTTATTTTAGGTTCTATATACCTCTATCTAGTTATTTCAGGTTCTACATACCTCTGTCTAGTTATTTCACTTTCTTCATACCTCTGTCTAGTTATATCAGGTTCTACATACCTCTGTCTAGTTATTTCATGTTCTACATACCTCTATCTAGTTATTTCATATTCTATATACCGCTGTCTAGTTATTTTAGGTTCTATTTACCTCTGTCTAGTTTTTTCATGTTCTACATTCGTCTATCTAGCTATTTCATGTTCTACATACCGCTGACTAGTTAATTTATGCTCTACATACCTCTATCTAGTTATTTCATGTTCTACATACCTCTGTCTAGCTATTTCATGTTCTACATACCTCTGTCTAGTTATTTTATGTTCTACATATCGTATCTAGTTATTTCATGTTCTATATACCACAGTCTAGTTATTTCATGTTCTACATACCGCTGTCTAGTTATTTCAGGTTTTACATACCTCTATCTAGTTATTTCAGGTTCTACATACCCCTGTCTAGTTATTTTAGGTTCTACATACCTCTGTCTAGTTATTTCAGGTTCTACATACCTCTGTCTAGTTAATTTATGCTCTACATACCTCTATCTAGTTATTTCATGTTCTACATACCTCTGTCTAGTTATTTTATGTTCTACATATCGTATCTAGTTATTTCATGTTCTATATACCACAGTCTAGTTATTTCATGTTCTACATACCGCTGTCTAGTTATTTCAGGTTTTACATACCTCTATCTAGTTATTTCAGGTTCTACATACCCCTGTCTAGTTATTTTAGGTTCTACATAACTCTGTCTAGTTATTTCAGGTTCAACATACCTCTGTCTAGTTATTTTAGGTTCTACATACCTCTGTCTAGTTATTTCAGGTTCTACATACCTCTGTCTAGTTATTTCATGTTCTACATACATCTATCTAGTTATTTCATGTTCTACATACCTCTGTCTGGTTATTTCATGTTCTATATACCTCTGTCTAGTTATTTCAGGATGTACATACCTATGTCTAGTTGTTTCATGTTCAACATACCTCTGTCTAGTTATTTCAGGCTGTACATACCTCTGTCTAGTTATTTCAGGTTCTACATACCGCTGTCTAGTTATTTCAGGTTTTACATACCTCTATCTAGTTATTTCAGGATGTACATACCTCTGTGTAGTTGTTTCATGTTCAACATACCTCTGTCTAGTTATTTCAGGCTGTACATACCTCTGTCTAGTTATTTCAGGTTCTACAAGCCGCTGTCTAGTTATTTCAGGTTTTAAATACCTCTATCTAGTTATTTCATGTTCTACATACCTCTGTCTAGTTATTTTAGGTTCTACATACCTCTGTCTAGTCATTTCAGGTTCTACATACCTCTGCTCTGTCTGGTTATTTCATGTTCTATATACCTCTATCTAGTTATTTCAGGTTCTACATTACTCTGTCTAGTTATTTCAGGCTGTACATACCTCTGTCTAGTTATTTCAGGTTCTACATACCGCTGTCTAGTTATTTCAGGTTTTATATACCTCTATCTAGTTATTTCATGTTCTACATACCTCTGTCTAGTTAATTTAGGTTCTACATACCTCTGTCTAGTTATTTCAGGTTCTACATACTTCTATCTAGTTATTTCATGTTGTACATACCGCTGTCTAGTTATTTCAGTTTCTACATATCTCTGTCTAGTTATTTCAGGATGTACATACCTCTGTCTAATTGTTTCATGTTCAACATACCTCTGTCTAGTATTTAACTTTCTACATACATCTGTCTAGTTATTTCAGGTTCTATATACCGCTGTCTAGCTATTTTAGGTTCTACGTGCCTCTATCTAGATATTTCATGTTCTATGCACCGCTGTCTATATATTTTATTTTCTACATACCTCTGTCTGGTTATTTCAGGTTCTACACACCTCCGTCTAGTTATTTCAGGTTCTACATACCTCTGTCTAGTTATTTCATGTTCAGCATACCTCTGTCTAGTTATTTTAGGTTCTACATACCTCTGTCTAGTTATTTCAGGTTCTACATACCTCTGTCTAGTTATTTCAGGTTCTACATACCTCTATCTAGTTATTTCATGTTCTACATACCGCTGTCTTGTTATTTCAGGTTCTACATACCTCTATCTAGTTATTTCATGTTCTACATACCGCTGTCTAGTTATTTCAGGTTCTACATACGGTATCTCTGTATAGTTATTTTGGGATGTACATACCTCTGTCTTGTTGTTTCATGTTCAGCATACCTCTGTCTAGTTATTTAACTTTCTACATACCTCTGTCTAGTTATTTTAGGTTCTATATACCTCTATCTAGTTATTTCAGGTTCTACATACCCCTGTCTAGTTATTTCACTTTCTTCATACCTCTGTCTAGTTATATCAGGTTCTATATACCGCTGTCTAATTATTTCAGGTTCTACATACCTCTATCTAGTTATTTCATATTCTATATACCGCTGTCTAGTTATTTTAGGTTCTATTTACCTCTGTCTAGTTGTTTCATGTTCTACATTCGTCTATCTAGCTATTTCATGTTCTACATACCGCTGACTAGTTAATTTATGCTCTACATACCTCTATCTAGTTATTTCATGTTCTACATACCTCTGTCTAGCTATTTCATGTTCTACATACCGCTGACTAGTTAATTTATGCTCTACATACCTCTATCTAGTTATTTTAGGTTCTACATACCTCTGTCTAGCTATTTCATGTTCTACATACCTCTGTCTAGTTATTTTAGGTTCTACATACCTCTGTCTAGCTATTTCATGTTCTACATACCTCTGTCTAGTTATTTCAGGTTCTACATACCGCTGACTAGTTAATTCAGGTTCTACATACCTCTATCTAGTTATTTCATGTTCTACATAGCTCTATCTAGTTATTTTATGTTCTACATATCGTATCTAGTTATTTCATGTTTTACATACCTCTATCTAGTTATTTCATGTTCTACATACCTCTATCTAGTTATTTTAGGTTCTACATACCTCTGTCTAGTTATTTCAGGTTCTACATACCTCTGTCTAGTTATTTTAGGTTGACCATACCTCTGTCGAGTTATTTCAGGTTCTACATACCTCTGTCTAGTTATTTCATGTTCTACATACATCTATCTAGTTATTTCATGTTCTACATACCTCTGTCTTGTTATTTCATGTTCTATATACCTCTGTCTAGTTATTTCAGGATGTACATACCACAGTCTAGTTGTTTCATGTTCAACATACCTCTGTCTAGTTATTTCAAGCTGTACATACCTCTGTCTAGTTATTTCAGGTTCTACAAGCCGCTGTCTAGTTATTTCAGGTTTTACATACCTCTTTCTAGTTATTTCATGTTCTACATACCTCTGTCTAGTTATTTTAGGTTCTACATACCTCTGTCTAGTTATTTCAGGTTGTACATACCTCTGTCTAGTTATTTCATGTTCTACATAAATCTATCTAGTTATTTCATGTTCTACATACCTCTGTCTGGTTATTTCATGTTCTATATACCTCTGTCTAGTTGTTCCTGGTTCTACATACCTCTATCTAGTTATTTCAGGATGTACATACCTCTGTCTAGTTGTTTCATGTTCTACATACCTCTGTCTAGTTATTTCAGGCTGTACATACCTCTGTCTAGTTATTTCAGGTTCTACAAGCCGCTGTCTAGTTATTTCAGGTTTTATATACCTCTATCTAGTTATTTCATGTTCTACATACCTCTGTCTAGTTAATTTAGGTTCTACATACCTCTGTAGTTATTTCAGGTTCTACATACCGCTGTCTAGTTATTTCAAGTTCTACATATCTCTGTCTAGTTATTTCAGGATGTACATACCTCTGTCTAGTTCTTTCATGTTCAACATACCTCTGTCTAGTTATTTAACTTTCTACATACCTCTGTCTAGTTATTTCAGGTTCTATATACTGCTGTCTAGCTATTTCAGGTTCTACGTGCCTCTATCTAGATATTTCATGTTCTATACACCGCTGTCTATTTATTTTATTTTCTACATACCTCTGTCTAGTTATTTCAGGTTCTACACACCACTGTCTAGTTATTTCAGGTTCTACATACCTCTGTCTAGTTATTTCAGGTTCTACATACCTCTGTCTAGTTATTTCACTTTCTTCATACCTCTGTCTAGTTATATCAGGTTCTATATACCGCTGTCTAGCTATTTCAGGTTCTACGTGCCTCTATCTAGATATTTCATGTTCTATACACCGCTGTCTATATATTTTATTTCCTACATACCTCTGTCTAGTTATTTCAGGTTCTACACACCTCTGTCTAGTTATTTCAGGTTCTACATACCTCTGTCTAGTTATTTCATGTTCAGCATACCTCTGTCTAATTATTTTAGGTTCTACATACCTCTGTCTAGTTATTTCAGGTTCTACATACCTCTGTCTAGTTATTTCAGGTTCTACATACCTCTATCTAGTTATTTCATGTTCTACATACCGCTGTCTAGTTATTTCAGGTTCTACATATCTCTGTATAGTTATTTTGGGATGTACATACCTCTGTCTTGTTGTTTCTTGTTCAGCATACCTCTGTCTAGTTATTTAGCTTTCTACATACCTCTGTCTAGTTACTTCAGGTTCTATATACCGCTGTCTAGCTATTTCAGGTTCTACATGCCTCTATCTAGTTATTTCATGTTCTATACACCGCTGTCTATTTATTTTATGTTCTACATACCTCTGTCTAGTTATTTCAGGTTCCACATACCTCTTTCTAGTTATTTCATGTTCTATGTACCACTGGCTAGTTATTTCAGGTTCTACATACCTCTGTCTATTTATTTCATGTTCTATGTACCACTGGCTAGTTATTTCAGGTTCTACATACCTCTGTCTATTTATTTCATGTTCTATATACCACTGGCTAGTTATTTCAGGTTCTACATACCTCTGTCTGGTTATTTTAGGTTCTATATACCACTGTCTAGTTATTTCAGGTTCTTCATACATGTGTCTAATTATTTTATGTTCTTAATTAAGCTGTCTTGTCAAAACTACTAGTATCTGTGGAAGAACTCGTAAAGTTACCGTCTTCAAGAAGGAAGAAAAAGCAATCGTTACTTGTTTCGATTTAAATTCGCACAGATCAGCTTCTAGAGAATAGATGTTGATGTTTCCATCCAACTTCAAGGTAAAGGAATATAAGGGAACAGCCACTCTGGAGAACATTTTTCCCACAAGGGCTTATAGACATAGTTTGTATATGCTGCTTCTATCAGAGGCAGTTCATGTCATAATTGTGACGTTTCTATCGGCTTATATTTTTCTATCGCGATATTTGTTAAAAGCATCACATGAAAAAACTTTATGCATATGCATAATGTAAAAACTATCGGCGTACTTTTAAAAAAAGCGTCGCCTTGCTTTTTTCATCTACCTGACCGATCGTGTCACAAGTGTAATGTTCCTATCGACTTGCTTTTTTCTATTTTTCTATCGCGATACTTGTTAAAACCATCGCGATAATTATTAAAGGGATGCATGACACTTTCACTGAAAATAATTTGTCAATGAACTTTCTTAAATTCGCCATATAGTTATAAGAACATAATAAAAAATAAAAAATAAGGATTTCATAGCTTATTTTCGAGGGATTGAGAACAGAAAGTTTATTTTTCTAATAGGTTATACAGAGAAGAGAATACAAAAGCAATAAATAAAAGATAACAAAAAATTCTGTCCAATGAAATTTTATGAATTCTTAACATGATGTCAAGCAATTAGTATACATTTTATTGATGGAAAGATAAATAGGGGTCTCTGAGTTAAAATTTTGTCCATAGGTAAATAACTGGTCAAAAAGTGCCAAAAAATGTATTTTTTGTTAAAATTAACTCCCATGTTAAAAAAATATATTTTCATTATATTTTTAATACCAAACTCATTTATGCGAAAACTTTTTATTTCAATCATTAATAAATTGATGTAATAATATAGGTATAAGACTTTCATTATTATGTTAAATTTTATGGAAATTTAGAGTTTAAAATGAAAGAAATTATTATTAAATTTACCATACATGTTCTATCTACTTAGAAATTTACCATACATGTTCTATCTACTTAGAAATTTTCACAAAAATGGCGGATGGTGTCCTGCATCCCCTTAAAAGCATCATACATGAAATAAAAACGCATCGTGATACTTGTTAAAAGCATTTATTCTGTTACAAGACCACTTTATATAAATTATTGCTGCCGTTCTCATTACAGCTATTGCCAAAAATGCGGAACGTTACACTCCAATTTCAGAATTTGTAAAGACTAGACTGCAAATGCTCAACTGCCAGTCGAGCGTTAATTGATATAGCTATTAGCCAAGTGGTCCTAAAATATGTAATGCTAACGTAGTTGTTAAACAAATGAGCAATATTATAATAAGAACATGTTCATCTAAATTACAAAAAATATATATATTTTAACATTAAACAACACATTGAAATTTCTGAATGTTTAAAAGACTTTTTTAAATACAAACCAATAGTTTAATTCAAATATTAAATTGAGATGACTAAAATTTAAACGATCAAGCGTTTATTAAGACATAACTGTAAAGTAAAAAAATCGCTGCATGTACTATGGGTCGTTGTACGTATTTACTTCTGTTCGGTATTAGTCATACTGAATTTGTTTCTAAAATTAGAAAGTGAAAGTCCAGTCACTGTTGTACTGATAACAAATAACAAGGCAGTCAGGTAAGTTGTAATTCTCTTTTTAACAATTAAATATCAAAAACAGATATGACTTGCACATAAGATTGATGAGTACAAACTCAGCATCGGTTTTCAAAATCATTATGCTGCCGATGTCCGATAGGTGGTTCAGCAGATAATCTTGGGTTTGATTATTAAATTGTTAGTGTTAGATCACGATTATGGTTAGGATTAGTATTAGATCACAATTATGGTTAGGGTTAGTGTTAGATCACGATTATGATTAGGGTTAGTGTAAGATCACAATTGTGGTTAGGATTAGTGTTAGATCACGATTATGGTTAGGATTAGTGTTAGATCACGATTATGGTTAGGGTTAGTGTTAGATCACGATTATGGTTAGGGTTAGTGTTAGATCACGATTATGGTTAGGGTTAGTGTTAGATCACGATTATGGTTAGGATTAGTGTTAGATCACAATTATGGTTAGGATTAGTGTTAGATAACGTCTATGGTTAGGATTAGTGTTAGATCACGATTATGATAATGGTTAGTGTTAGATCACAATTATGATTAGGGTTAGTGTAAGATCACAATTGTGGTTAGGATTAGTGTTAGATCACGATTATGGTTAGGATTAGTGTTAGATAACGTCTATGGTTAGGATTAGTGTTAGATCACGATTATGATAATGGTTAGTGTTAGATCACAATTATGATTAGGGTTAGTGTAAGATCACAATTGTGGTTAGGATTAGTGTAAGAAAGATCACGATTATGGTTAGGGTTATGATTAAATTTTGCACGGAGTTCGCCGTTTATCTCACCCTTACTTCACCACTGGGTTGATTTTGTTATAATTTGGGAAAAAGGAAGAAACAGAGTCTTTACCCACTTAGCTACAATAGTGTAGCTATTACCCGCTAACTTTCAATTTTTAAAAAATCTTTTTTTTACACCTATCTACACGGTTTGTAATTATTTCTGTTCCGAATTGAATTATCTTCGGGAAAACCCTACCTTTATGTTTCCAATGTCATTAAACTCTTAAATTTTAATAATTTCTCGTTACTAAGAAAGTGAAAGGCCTCAACAACGACAAACGATAATGTCACCACTTCCGTCTAGGGTTATTATCCGTTTCGTTTAAAACTGGTAGAAACCACTTTGCCATTTTTTTTTCCAACATTGGACGGTTACCAGTGCTCGACCCACAGAGCAGCCCAGCGCGTCCCCGGGTGGCGGATAGGGGAGACCCTCTCGTTGGGGGTTGTCAGGTCATAATACGGAAAGCCTGGCCGCGGACCATTATGGGATACGTGTTTGGAGAGTGCCACGCTTCTTGCACGATAAAGATCCCTTTTGTAGATTTCGAAAAAGAGTAGGCTAATTGTGTAGCTGCTACAAAGAGTTAAATTCTCATGCTACCCAATACTCCGTTCTTTTCCAGTGCCAGTCAAATTTTTGTTTCCTGTGTCCCATCCCGCCCCTTTTTCAATTGATGTATTGTTTGTTAACTTGTTCCCGTCTTGAATATAGCTGGACGTAAAGCAAACATCCAATCAATCATGGGTACTGTTTAAAATTTGTGTAAATTACTAACAAGTAATAAGGTTAGTTTTTATTTCTTTTATTTTACTTTATTATGGTTTACCCTTCGTATGGATATCAGTGTCCGTCCGTCCGTAGCGCCGTGCCTCTATGGTTTCCAGATGACAACTTGAAAGCGCATCAATAGATTGTGATTAAACTTTGCACAAATAAAACGAAGATCATGTTATATTTTCACCACAATCCAATTTGTAGTTTCGACTTAGGCCATTTAATTTTTTGTCAACAGTTGACAGTTTCCAAATTGGCTTTTTACAAAAGATAACTTGAAAAACATATTTTGTTAAACCTTTATACACATGCAGCTGTTAAGTACTATGAAATAAAGATCAAGTTGAATTTTCAGCACAATCCCATTTGTTGCCAATTGAAATTATTTTTATAGGTCCAAGGTCACATAGAATTGTCTTTTGAGATGGACTGTGTTATCATGCTCAGCTGTTCTTAAAGGCTGATTTGTAATTTAGTAAAATGTGTTCATGAATATTAACAACAATGCAACGTGGTTGGGTGTCTCATTAAGTGATATATTTTTCTTTTTGTTTTAGTAAAAGATGCAGAATATAAACGGATTGTTCCCGGAAATCGAACCCTATGATACAGGGATGTTACGTGTGTCAGGATTACACACTATTTACTATGAACAGAGTGGAAACACTGAAGGCAACCCGGTTCTTTTTATGTAAGGTTTTATTTTAAAAGTTAAAAATGACAAAATATTGATAAGTTGCATTCTATACAAAAATGTGTGCACTGTATTTTTTAGGGTATTTATTGCATGAAATCTATCATTTTTTACGTTTATTTTAACTTTCTTATTTAAAATTCACATACAAATGTGGATATATAACTATAGTACGCCAGGTTTTGTGTCGCAGAACTACGGTTACATGTATATATAATGTGTCAAAAATGCCGTATATATTTATTGTTACCTCAGTTTTGATTGGTCAAGCGTTATCATTCATTTTCCGGTGAATAGATCTAGTGTATGAACAAATTGCAACAAATGCGCTCATTTAAAAAAAAACTAATGGATTGAAAATGAATATAAACATTATTCTTAAATCTGCGGGTTTCTAAGGAATACAAGATCGATAAATCATTCACAAACTAAAGATGAATCCAGAACAGGTTTGTGAATGAGTTTGTCTCGATCGTTCATACACAGATAAATTCTACAAAACAATTACTGTTATTATAATAAAGTCCCTTAACGTTATTCAGAAGATGACAAATATATTTTATAGCTCTTATAGGTATAAACAGTTCCATAAATCCGTTATTATTGATAACACTTTTTAAATTTAAATTCATAGTTTTGATTTTAACAGTGAATATACGTCTCTTTAATTTTTGAAACTTTGTCAATCCATTTTACAAATTCTAATATATTGATAATATCGGTCTCACATAAATACCAAGTTACTCTATATAAATGTACAGCTGTAAATTCAATCTAGTTACTGTAAGAAAAATAGCAAAGAAAATAGACTGAATAACATGAGCCGAAATCTAAGGGACGATTACAAATCTGGATAGACAAATATATACAGCGCAAAACAAAAACCAAAAACACAAAAACAGAAAGAGAGTAACCCGAATGCAATGAAAATCAATGGTGTAACGTATGTTTGCATTATGTATGTGCGATAATTGTAAGTCATATTTCAGCCATGGCGGCCCAGGAGGAGGAACTAGTCCACGTGACAGAAGGTACTTCGATCCAGAGGCCTACAGAATCATTCTGTTTGATCAGAGAGGATCTGGGAAATCTACTCCAGCTTACGACTTGAGGGTATTATTGCACTTTTGAATATATTACCTTCAACCTTTTAGCTTACATGACCAAGCTGAGTGGCTAAGTTGAAAATATCTTCTACTAACAAACCGTTTGGCAGATAGAGCAGTGTACCTGAAATGATCCTCTACAAAGTTTGATTTTTTGTGTTGATCCTCAATCCAGGATTCCCACAAACGTGGAGCATAGTTCACATATGACTCTGTGGGAAATCTTCGTGCCAGTTCGAAATTGAACATAGCTGCAAACGCTGCTGATGTTTTGGGGGCTGATTCTTAATCCAAGATGTCCACCACCATAGAAATAGTTTAACATAGGACCGTATGGGAAAATACAAACGGCTTCTTCAAACTGCCCTGGAGCGTCGGTGGCCGAGAGGCTAAGGTAGCTCGTCTACCATTGATCACGTGGTCTGTCAACACTGAGGTTGCGGGTTCGAGTCTCACTGCGGGTCCTGGTGTACTCGACTCCAATCTTAATTGACAAGGATTGCCAGTTTTCCTACAGAAGGTCGGGGGATCTCTCCGGGTACACCGGCTTCCTCCCCAATAAATACTCAGACGCCGTGATATAGCTGAAAAACTGCTGAAAGTGGCGTTAAATATCATTCAAACAAACCAAACTACCTTGCATTAAAACCAAATCACTCAGAAATGAGGCCAGGATAATTCTTTTTAAAATATGATTTTTTAGTGTTAATTGTGAATTTAAGAAGGCTACAAGGTCCATAAATATGTTTTGATTAGCTGAATTTCAAAACTTTCTTCAACAAACTGCTTGGGAGATTGAATTGTGATGTCGTAGTTTCTAAATGTAAATCGGATAATCCTCAACTAATTTTGAGCAATTGGTTTCGATTATAACCCCAAATTACCGCCAACGTGAAATACGTGTAAATATTAGGAACATAAGGACATTACGTAGAAACAGCTTCTTCCCACGAACTGTCTCACTTAAACATTTAAAACTAAAATCTGCAAAAAACTTCATGTCTCCCAAAATGTTTTTTCGTTAAGCCATGAGAGCGTTAAGAGTGTCTGGTTCTTGTTATTATAGACTTAACTGTTCAACAAAGAAGTCAATGTGAATCAATGAAGTCAAATTTAAACATTAGTTTGATAAAGGACAATCGTGCTGGATGGGTATTTGCATAGGGTTTTCACATATTAATTTCTTACCCGTGCGTATAGTCTAAGGGAGGAAAATTAAAGTAACCTGTAGGCCTCATTATATATGTCAATGAACATGCATTTATAAGAAGTATGTTTAAAAAAAGTAAATGTGCTGGACCGCCTAATCACCAGGATACATGTATTCAAATAGCTACAACATAGGAGAAATATCGATATAGATTCGCGGTAATTATGTGACCGTTGTAAAGGAAGAGCGTGCTCTTGAATTGTATCAACTGATAAAACGACCGGAAGTATTCTAAACCAATCAAAATTGTTGAAATGCATACAATAAAAAGAAATGTAACTAGATATCAATGAGATGGTATCCATCTTTGTGGGTCTCGCGGACATTGAGGTCAAAGTTCAAGGTCAAAGGTCACCAATCTTGTATGCTACACATCGCCTTGATATTATTTACCCATAAACCAAATATCAACCCTACCTCAAAAGATAAAAAAGTGCCGACACGATAAGTTCCGGACGGATAGACTGACCACTTTATTGCGTCCGACACTAAGTGGCCGGGCCCAAATTATTCTTAAGTATGCATGTTTCTTACTTAGTTGCATTATATATATAGCATTGGTATACGGAAAAGCGTCGGCATTTTAGCAAAAAATGTAAAAAAAAATACACAAAAGAACAAAAAATGTAGAAAATACACAAAAACGTAGACTTAATAAGCAAAGAAATGTAGAAAGTACACAAAAACGTAGACGTAATAAGCAAAAAATGTAGAAATACACAAAAGCGTAGACGTAGTAAGCAACACATTTTGAAAATACACAAAAGCTTAGACGAAATAAGCAAAGAAATGTAGAAAATACACAAAAGCGTACGTAATAAGCAAAAAATGTAATATGAATGTAGGCGCAGCCTAAATGCGAGCATCGCACATTGTTCATGTCGTTACTTCAGAGCCCCCTAACAGTGCCTCTACATTCCATTTATGACGTGACGTCTTTTCTAATGTGTTGGTGACGTCTCAAAACTCAATTTCAAATACAGCGTTTCAAATGTGAAAAAAATTTGTCTGGCATTTTTGTAGTAATTTAAAAAATAAACACTTTAGTTTTATCGATGTCAAAATTATTTTTGTCTACTTTTATATTATATATTTTTTCGTTCGTCTACAATATTTTCTTCGGATAGCTCAGCTACCATCTGAAATGGATTTGTTCATATGGATCACGTGACTTTTTTTACACACACGCATGTAACCGTATAGCTCGCATCTGCGATGCTCGCTACAAATACACAAAAGCGTAGACGTAGTAAGCAACAAATTTTGAAAATACACAAAAGCATAGTCGAAATAAGCAAAGAAATGTAGAAAATACATAAAAGCGTAGACGTAATATCAACAAAATATAGAAAATACATAAAAGCGTAGACGTAATATCAACAAAATATAGAAAATACACAAAAGCGTAGACGCAATAAGCAAAGAAATGTAGAAAATACACAAAAGCGTAGACGCAATAAGCAAAGAAATGTAGAAAATACACAAAAGCGTATATAGACGTAATAAGAAAAAAAAATGTAGAAATACACAAAGCATGGACGTAATAAGCAAACAATGTAGAAATACACAAAAGCGTAGACGTAATAAGCAACACAATTTAGAAAATACACAAAAGCGTAGACGCAATAAGCAAAGAAATGTAGAAAATACACAAAAGCGTAGACGTAATAAGCAACAAAATATATATAGAAAATACACAAAAGCGTAGACGTAATAAGCCACAAAATATAGAAAATACACACAAAAAAGGAGACAAAAAATTCATAAAATGCACAATCAATCAATCAATCAATTCTTTATTTCCTCTAAACAGAGATTACAAATAAACATTCAAGTAAGTGAATTAATAATATACATGTGTAGTATGAATAATTAAAAGTTATAGAATGACATAGTTAAGTATAGCTATAATGTACATGCGATATATAAATATCAGTCTTTAGTACATATATCCGTAATTAACACTGAAGTTATGAATATGCCTTGAGCACCATGTCTTGCTAACAACGTCGTTATTAGGTATCTATAAAATGCTTTTTAGCATACGGTTGTATTCGGCAGCAGCTCGGATGACATGTGTGAAGCACAGGGCACGAAATTCTGATAAACCAAAGTCTTCAAAATCAGTAGAGGGCGCTTTCCCAAGTAGTACACAATATAGAGACGTTGAGTCGTAACAGCTTAACTCAACATACAAATCTAAGTGAAAGTTCTCAATAATAAGTTCGAAGAAAGTGTCTCTTTGGTTAGCTGTGAAAGGACACTCACAGGACGAATGCATCATTACGACTGAATAAGCTTTTATGACATAATTTACAGTCATTATTGTAAGAAGTAGGAATTGTGACGATTAACTTAGCAATCAAGAAAGAAGTCTGGAGTTCAGATGTTGACGGAGGCCATTTCCATATATTAGCGACAGCTACGCTTGAATGTATTTGGTGGAATCTCGAGAAATCACGGTCGGAAGTAATACGAGTTTGCCATAATCCTTGTTGGGTGGAGTTAATAGCGAGTGTCACTATTTTCTTCCAGTTAGACTTGCTCGGAAAATCACCCGAGCTGAAATAACTCTCCAAATGTTGACACAAATGGTATTTCTGTACAATATGTAAAATGTCGGGAATGAAGCCGTGACTGGAGTTAACGTTTGGAAAACATGTAAAAAGACGTAACAAGAACATTTTCTTTGGAAGACTGGCGGTTTCCATTCTGCAAAATTTTCCGAACAGATAGAGTTTACGTTTTTCTACTTCACATATTAGAGGGTTCAGACCTAACATACTTTCACACATATCAGATCTGGTTCTAGGGTGAAACCTCTGCATGTCCTTTGCAATAAAGTGTTGGAGGCGATTTAGGTGTTTAATGTCATGATTCCTTAAACCATACCAGAATTCACACCCATACAGCCAGGTAGGTATGACGACCGTTTTATATAGTTTTAATATCGCGAGTGGTTGATATTTTCAGTTCGAATATTTGCAATAGCAAAATATGCATTACGGCCTTTCCTGTATGCTGAATTAATTTTGTTTGTCGATTTTAAATTGTCAGACACTTCCATTCCAAGGTAAGTATGATTGTCAGTGATCGGTATGCTTTGTTTATTTAAAAGCCATTGATACTTGGGTTTGAATCCACTTTTACAAAAACACATTATACAAGATTTGGACGCACTGTATTGAAATCTCCATTTGCTAGCGTAATTTGAGCAAATATCAAGCATTTGTTGAAGTTTTGAAGGTGATGTAGCTAAGCACACGATATCGTCAGCAAGACATGGAGCACAGGAGGTTATATACTCAACACCCATTTTTGGATTACATCTTTCAAGTTGAAAAAGCAAATCATTAATAAACACTAGATAAAGCAAACCAGATAATACGCCACCTTGTCGCACACCTTCATTAACATTAAAGTACCTAGAACTACATTGATTAACTACAACTGCACTTACAGTATTAGAATACATATCATCAATAATGCACCAGGCTTTGCCCCTGACCTTCAGTTTAAATAGTTTATACATGAGGGCCTTACGCCACACAGTGTCGAACGCTTTACAGCTATCCAAAAAAGCACAATAAACATTGCTATTTAATTCAATATTGTGATATATGGTTTCGTGAAAAATAAAGGAGGCGGTCAGGCAGCCAAGACCGCTCTGAAATCCCTGTTGGAGAGGATTTGGGAAAGTATCGGGTGAGAGAACATGAGACTGTAAACGAGATAGCAGCAATTTCTCAAAAACTTTCAGAAGGCACGACAGAAGACAAACTGGTCTGTAGCTGTAAGGAGACGTTTTGGCCTTGGTTCCTCCTTTATAAATTGGGACTATCAAGCCTTTCTTCCATTGTTTCGGTACGTTCGATACAGACACTATTTTATTAAAAAGTAGAGTCAAAGCTCTTACAACTATTTGGCCACCATATAACAAGTGTTCATTTTGTATTTTGTCCGGGCCGCAGGCTTTTTTTTTTCTTAAGTTGTTTGATGAATGTCTCTATTTCATCTTCGGTAATGATACCACCAGGTAGCACATTTAGACTATCATTTGTACAGTTGTTCCGGATTTCATTGTATTTGTTTAAGATATGGTTAAAATGTTCATCATCGAATGACACGTCATATAAGTGATCATAAATTTGTTCGAAATAACTAGCAAAGCCGTCAGCAACCGATTCTGGAGTCCTGTAAGTTGTGTCGGAAATTGTTATTTCGAGTAAGCATTGTTTCTGTTTGGGCTTTTGACGTTTAATTGTCTTCCAAAAAGTCTTATGTCACATTCTGCAGCACTATTTATGTCTTCAAGAGTTTGTTCAATGTATTTGTCGTACGCTGCCATTTGGATATTCCTAAAATTATTTTTTGCTCGTTTATAATCGTAATATGATTTATGAGACATACCACGAGGTCTTCCTTCAGAAACCCAAATTTTACGCATGTTTCTTTCGATCTTATGTGCAGCTTTTACATCCGAGTTCCAGTATGGTTTTGTGTGGCTGTTGAATGTAGATTTTGGGATCACTTTATCTGCAGTGTCGTTTAGTATTGATTGGACTAAGAAACAAAGACTGTCGATGTCCAAATTACAGTCTTTGTCGAAAATAGAATCATTAAAGGATTTTACGAGTTCATCTTGGAAACGTGTAATTATTTCAGGTGTAATCTTGTGCCAAGCGGGTAGTTTGAGAAATTGCTGTGGATCTCTATGTGCGTTGTAAGGTAATTTAATGGCACAGATTACGGGTAAATGGTCTGAGGTGCTGCTTATATTTCCCTCTCTCGGACGGATAGACTGACCACTTTATTGCGTCCGACACTAAGTGGCCGGGCCCAAATTATTCTTAAGTATGCATGTTTCTTACTTAGTTGCATTATATATATATATCATTGGTATACGGAAAAGCGTCGGCATTTTAGCAAAAAATGTAAAAAAAAATACACAAAAGAACAAAAAATGTAGAAAATACACAAAAACGTAGACTTAATAAGCAAAGAAATGTAGAAAGTACACAAAAACGTAGACGTAATAAGCAAAAAATGTAGAAATACACAAAAGCGTAGACGTAGTAAGCAACACATTTTGAAAATACACAAAAGCTTAGACGAAATAAGCAAAGAAATGTAGAAAATACACAAAAGCGTACGTAATAAGCAAAAAATGTAATATGAATGTAGGCGCAGCCTAAATGCGAGCATCGCACATTGTTCATGTCGTTACTTCAGAGCCCCCTAACAGTGCCTCTACATTCCATTTATGACGTGACGTCTTTTCTAATGTGTTGGTGACGTCTCAAAACTCAATTTCAAATACAGCGTTTCAAATGTGAAAAAAATTTGTCTGGCATTTTTGTAGTAATTTAAAAAATAAACACTTTAGTTTTATCGATGTCAAAATTATTTTTGTCTACTTTTATATTATATATTTTTTCGTTCGTCTACAATATTTTCTTCGGATAGCTCAGCTACCATCTGAAATGGATTTGTTCATATGGATCACGTGACTTTTTTTACACACACGCATGTAACCGTATAGCTCGCATCTGCGATGCTCGCTACAAATACACAAAAGCGTAGACGTAGTAAGCAACAAATTTTGAAAATACACAAAAGCATAGTCGAAATAAGCAAAGAAATGTAGAAAATACATAAAAGCGTAGACGTAATATCAACAAAATATAGAAAATACATAAAAGCGTAGACGTAATATCAACAAAATATAGAAAATACACAAAAGCGTAGACGCAATAAGCAAAGAAATGTAGAAAATACACAAAAGCGTAGACGCAATAAGCAAAGAAATGTAGAAAATACACAAAAGCGTATATAGACGTAATAAGAAAAAAAAATGTAGAAATACACAAAGCATGGACGTAATAAGCAAACAATGTAGAAATACACAAAAGCGTAGACGTAATAAGCAACACAATTTAGAAAATACACAAAAGCGTAGACGCAATAAGCAAAGAAATGTAGAAAATACACAAAAGCGTAGACGTAATAAGCAACAAAATATATATAGAAAATACACAAAAGCGTAGACGTAATAAGCCACAAAATATAGAAAATACACACAAAAAAGGAGACAAAAAATTCATAAAATGCACAAAAGGACTGGACAAAATGATTCCTATTTTTGTCTATTCTTGGTATGAACAATTAGAGATTAGTAAAATACTAAAGTTGTTAACTTTTGGTAATTGTCTTACAATGTTTGGAGAATTTTTATAGTTTCATATTATAATGTTAAAAATTGTAATTCATTCACCAAAATCAAATTGAAATGTTAACTTTTTAATATTTTGACTTAATCATTGATACCCTCGTCTTGTCTCGTTAGGAAAATACAACTTGGGACTTGGTAGCAGATATAGAAAAACTTAGGAATCACCTTAAAGTAGACAAATGGATTGTGTTTGGAGGAAGTTGGGGTTCAACACTTGGGCTAGCGTACTCTGAAACTCACCCTGACCGCGTGAAAGCTGTGGTACTCCGAGGCATTTATACCGGTCGCAGGTTGGTCTATAAATGAAGTGAAGGATACTGTCGGCAAATTCGGACTGTCCAAGGGCCGAGATATAGACCAGGAATATTGGTATGAACTGAAGGCGAGGTCCACATCAGTTTCCCTACTCCATACCATGGCCCGCTGGCTGTTCGAATTTGTGGTATTGCCGCCGGTTACTATTGTGTTTATTGCATTGAGGAACAGTTTCAACAACTTCCTATTTTAAATACATTGTTCACTGGTGTCGTCTAATTACAAATGTCATAATCGTCTAGGCGCTTTCGTCACTCGACGAACATCATAATCACTGGGACTAGTATAACTAACGGGTTTGATTTATAGGTTCCTGATAATCATCCGTGCGCATTTTTCTCTAGCAGTCTGATTTTTTTGTTATGTATCGTCAATGCAAGTAAATTGGACCGATTACCCTTTATACTACCGGAATGTAAATATCATTAGTTTAACAATCAAATTTTAGAATACTTTACCTATATGCAATTAAGTATAAAAATTAAAAACCTAATAAGACTCAAAAGTAATTTGTACGCACATAGAATAAGACATAGTATAGATGTCTATAAAAGTCCGGGAAAACCACTTCCAAATCTGTTTGTTCTGACAGCAATATTGCTTTTACGAGCATTTTATTTGTGCTTGGCCGATCTAACATTGTATCAAACGAGAGAGTTAAAATCGGAGCAGGACGGGAGAGTTTTAAACAGAACGAAGACAAATAGGTTTCATTGAAAGAGTCTAAGGCAGCGAGGACGAGGAGATTCTAGTAGGAGAGATTAAGTCGACAAGGAGGAGGTTCAAATTGGAGAGTATATGGTCGGACGAGGAGGTTCCAATGGAAGTCTCCCCTACGAGAACGAGGTGGTTCTACTGTGCGAGGTAAAGTCGCCGAGGACAAGGAGATTCCAGTAGGTGAGTTATAATCTTAGAGGACGTGGAGGAAGAGGTAAAGTCGGCGAGAACGAGGTTCCAGTGGGAGAGTCTATGGTCAGACGAGGACGAGGATGTTCCATTATTAGAGTCTAAATCGGACAAGGACGAGAAAGTTTAAAGCGTAGAGTCAATGGTCAGACAAGGACGAGGAAAATCCAGTGGCAGAGTCTATGTTCGGAGGAGGACGAGGAGGTTCAAACGGGGGAGTCTGTGGTGTCTGTGGACGGACGAAGACGAGGACCTTCCAATTGAAGAGTCCAAGTCGGAGGAGGACGAGGAGTTTCAAACGGGAGAGTCTCTGGTCGGAGAGGACGAGGAGATTCCAGTGGGAGAGTCTATCTTCGGCGAAAACGAAGAGGTTCCAGTTAATGACGGGCGAGGACGAGGAGTTTCAAACGAGAGAGTCTATGATCGGACGAGCAGTGGCGGATTCAGGGGGGGGGGCGTAAGGGGCGTACGCTCCCCCTTTAAAAAAAAGGAAAGAAAAACCAGTGCCAATGGCAAAAATGTAATCCCCGCTCGTCCTCGCCATAAATTAATGCATTAACGGTACTAACTCGTTTATTATGATATCTTTGTTGAATACTGTGCACCAAATAAAGGTTAATGAATACTATAAAAACCTTGTGTTAAATAAATTCATTTTGATGCTTAAAAATTGCGAGAAGGCCCTCCTTTTCCGATATCTCCTTTTTATGCCCCCCCTTTCGAAAATCCTGTATCCGCCCCTGACGAGGGAGAGTAGGTTCAAACGGGAAAGGCTATGGTCGGACAAGGATAAGAAGGTTCCAAATAGAGTAGTCTAAGTCGGACGAGGACAAGTAGGTTCTACAATACGCGAGCATGATTCCCGAGTGAGACCAAATGAAAACGATTTGTGTTTGGATTAAGTAGCATTTAAAAAAAGATGACTCGCAACATAAAAATACCCACACATGTTTCACAAAACAACTAAAACTACTTGTATTAAGTCGACGTAGAATAATTTTGAGGTTAATTTATACCTCAATGCGAAAGAAAAAAAATGGTGTAAAATTGTTTGTGATCTAAACTTGTATAACACAAACTGGCTTCACTTAGTAGTTTAGTTATATTCCGATTTAACATTTAAACTTATCAATAAAACATTAACATGATCTATGATGTTGGTACTTTAAGTAAAATTTGGGCAACGACAAAAACGCTAGATGCTATTTGACACTAAGAAAACATATTTACTCCACGTTCTGACACATGTATATATTAAAGGTTTTTATTTAAGCCTCCGGGAGACAGCTGTCTCCCCTGCCTACGTACAGTTTACTGCCCCGAAAATTAATTAACTTGCATAAGATTGCTATTAAGTCGAACACATCAATGTTTTGGTTTTTTTCAGAAGAGAATTACTATGGTCTTTTCAGGATGGAGCCCGATGTATATATCCAGATATTTTTGAACCCTACTTAGAACATATTCCAGAGGTAAAATCGTTGTATTTTGATAAAATGTACTAACTTGGTATTACATTTATTCTGAGGAAACAATTTAGATTTACCAAGCTTAAGTGTCCGACCATCTATTAGGTAGTGAACTAGAATTTTTCCAAAATAAGCGGAGTATGTTCGGCAAATCATGGATTTATGTACCTGTGAAAAATGGTCAGTCATTTATATGCATTAAGAGATATACTCTAAATCATAATGTTACATGGGATTCCAAGGAACATGTTTGTATTAAAGTGTAAACATAGTTTAAATAATAATGTAACATGATATGTCAGGGAACCATGTTAACTTTGTATTACAGTGTAACCATAGTTCAAATCATTAATAGCTGCACTGATTTTCAGAATATCCCTTTTCAAACTTAGTTTCTATGAGTCTATATCCAACGGCTGTTGTCGCTGGGCTTGCCTTACCTTAAGGCCCGATGACAATGATGGTAAAAAATATGTTGAAGCAACGAGCAAATTTAAATACAAATTGCTACGTTTGTGCTTTAGGAGAGCCATTTTAAAAAGAGTCTCGTCCGTTTATCAGTATGAATCCATATTACGGTACATTTTACATTGGTCCTCTATGGTGACCAAGTTTGTTAATTAATCACGTGTAACCTTTTGGTGGAACGTTGCTGTTTATCTTATTTCGTCTGTAATTATTTCAAGCATGAAAAAATGTCCTCATTGTGAAGCTGAAATTTCAGTGCAGTAGAGGTTAGCCCCATCAGTAGTCGTTAGAAATATCAGTAATGGTTAGCAATATCAGTTGTGGTTAACTCTATATGCAGTGGTTAGCCCTTTCAGTAAAGTTTAGCCGTATCAGTAATGGTTTAACCATATCAGTAGAGATTAGCCCCATCGGTAGTCGTTAGAAATATCAGTAATGGTTAGCAATATCGGTTGTGGTTAACTCTATCAGCAGTGGTTAGTCCTTTCAGTAATGTTTTGCCATATGAGTAATGGTTAACCATATCAGTACAGGTTAGCTATATCAGTAGTCATTAGAAAATATCAGTAATGGTTAGCCATATTAATAGTTATTTACCCTATCAGTAATGCTTAGCATTATCATTTATGGTTAACCATACCAGTAGTGGTTAGTCCTATCAGTAGTCGTTAGAAATATCCGTCGTGGCTAGCCCTATCTAAAATAGATATCACTATCATTAATGTTTAGCACTATCAGTCATTATTGGTTAGCCCTATCCTTAGTGCTTAGCCATATCAGTAGTGGCGAACCCTATTAAATAATGGTTAGTAATATTAGTGTTGGTTAGCCATATCAATAGCGGTTAGCACTATAATTTATGTTAAGCACGGTCCATAATTAGTTGTGCTTAGCCCTATCAGTAGTAGCGAATCCTATTAAGTAATAGTAAGCTATAGTTTAGCCATATCGGTAGTGGTTAGCCCATCGTTTAAAGTAAGCTATTGTTTAGCCATATCGGTAGTGGTTAGCCCATCGTTTAAAGTAAGCTATTGTTTAGCCATATCGGTAGTGGTTAGTCCATCGTTTATATTAAGCACTATTAGTAATTAGTATTGGTTATCCATATCTGTAGCGGTTAGCCACATCAGTAGTTATCCCTATTAAGCAATGGTTAGCTATAGCAGCAATGGTTAACCATATCAGTAGTGATTATCCAAATCAGTAGTGGTTAACCATATCAGCAATGGTTCGCCCAATCTATATATGTTAGCCCTATCAATATTGGTTATCCCTACCAGTAATGGTTAGGCCTATCAGTAGGGTTAGTCTTATCAATAGGGTTAGTCCTATCAGTAATGGTTAGGCCTATCAGTAGGGTTAGTCCTATCAGTATAGGTTAACCCTACCAGTATTCATTAGCCTGACAATATTAGTCCTATCAGCATTGGCTGACCCTATCAGTAGTTGTTAGCTCTATCTTTACAAGGCTGTTATTGTAGGTTGAGCGAGGGGATATGGTTAGTGCTTACTACAGACGTTTGACATGTGAAGACGCGGCAACCAGACTAGCAGCGGCCAGGGCGTGGAACACATGGGAGACGTCCTCCTCACAGCTGTTTATCGATGAGGAGCAATTAAAAAAAGTAACTGAAAATGAACTCCTTGGTCTCCAGTTGGCACGGATTGAATGGTATAGTTAGGCCGACAATTTATTGGAATGAAAGGTCAAATTGTTAAAATGTTTTTTACCTGGTACATGTGTAGTAGAATTTTACCTCTGGCGCAAGTTTTATACGTAGATACACCCATACTGATCACCCAGTTCATCATGATACTCCATAAGCAATTTAAAGCTCGATTAGCCTTTATTGCCGATTTCAATGCAAAGATTTAAATAAGAAGCAGAATAAACGGTCACGGATCAGACCCGGGTCTGTGTAGGGATCAGGCATAGGTCTGTGTAGGGATCAGACCCGGGTCTGTGTAGGGATCAGGCCTAGGTCTGTGTAGGGATCAGACCCGGGTCTGTGTAGGGATCAGACCCGGGTCTGTGTAGGGATCAGACCCGGGTCTGTGTAGAGATCAGGTTTAGGTCTGTGTAGGGATCAGACCCGGGTCTGTGTAGGGATCAGGCCTAGGTCTGTGTAGGGATCAGGCCTAGGTCTGTGTAGGGATCAGGCCTAGGTCTGTTTAGGGATCAGGCCTTGGTCTGTGTAGGGATCAGGCCTAGGTCTGTTTAAGGATCAGGCCTAGGTCTGTGTAGGGATCAGACCCGGGTCTGTGTAGGGATCAGACCCGGGTCTGTGTAGGGATCAGTCCTGGGTCTGTGTAGGGATCAGGCCCGGGTCTGTGTAGGGATCAGGCCTAGGTCTGCGTAGGGATCAGGCCTTGGTCTGTGTAGGGATCAGGCCTAGGTCTGTTTAAGGATCAGGCCTAGGTCTGTGTAGGGATCAGACCCGGGTCTGTGTAGGGATCAGACCCGGGTCTGTGTAGGGATCAGTCCTGGGTCTGTGTAGGGATCAGGCCCGGGTCTGTGTAGGGATCAGGCCTAGGTCTGCGTAGGGATCAGGCCTAGGTCTGTGTAGGGATCAGGCCTGGGTCTGTGTAGGGATCAGACCTGGGTCTGTGTAGGGATCAGGCCCGGGTCTGTGTAGGGATCAGGCCTAGGTCTGTGTAGGGATCAGACCCGGGTCTGTGTAGGGATTAGGCCCGGGTCTGTGTAGGGATCAGGCCTAGGTCTGTGTAGGGATCAGGCGTAGGTCTGTGTAGGGATCAGACCCGGGTCTGTGTAGGGATCAGGCCTAGGTCTGTGTAGGGATCAGACCCGGGTCTGTGTAGGGATCAGGCCTAGGTCTGTGTAGGGATCAGGCCTGGCTCTGTGTAGGGATCAAGCCCGTGTCTGTGTAGGGATCAGGCCCGGGTCTGTGTAGGGACCAGGCCTAGGTCTGTGTAGGCATCAGAACCCGGTCTGTATGTGGATCAGACCCGGGTCTGTGTAGGGATCAGACCCCGGTTAGTAATATATAGTTAAAAAGGAATCGAAGATACAAAGGAGTATATATGAAACTGGAAGTCAAGGACAGGCAAAACAATGGTTAAACAAAAAAACAAAAAAACAAAAACACATACAAAACAAAAACAAAATATGGAGTAACACGAAAACCGACTGAAACCGGGGGTGAGTCCTGGTGCTCCGGAAAGGTAAGCAACTCTTGATCCACACAGGTTGTATCACTCAGGTTATATTAAGGTAATTAGTTATATCTTTTATTAGTAATAATCAGGTAAGAAGGGGGAAAGTAGTTGCGACAAACGGAAAAGATTAATCGTTATTTGTGACACTGGTATTCCGTAACTCCACGTCATGATGGAAATTGTTAAGTTACTTAAATTATAAAACCTTTTCCAATTTAACTCGAATAAAAACAAATATTGCAATATTGCCTTGAACCTTAGAAGATTTTTTTTTTTACATTTCTAATTATTTTTAATGTTAAAAAGTGTAAGGTATCTGTCGGATCCCTCGCCCCGATTTAACTTAAAGCGTAAGGTGTCTTATCAGGCCTCTCGTTCATTTAGAAGAATGATTGTATGTGTGTTCTATCAATACATTTTTTCAGCCATTATTTTGTCCATGGATGTTTTCTGAGGTCCGACACACAGTTACTGGACGATGCACACAGAATCAGTAATATTCCTGTTACCATTATACAAGGTCGTTATGATATGGTATGCCCAGCCGAGGCTGCCTGGGAATTGTACAAGGTAAGGCCGTTATAATGCGGTATACCCAGCCGAGGCCGCGGGGGTTGTACAAGGTATGTCTTCTCGTGTTGATTAACATGTTTTTGTTTTTCTCTTTGCAATAGACATGTAGGAGAATGTAAACTGAATAAAAAAAATTCCGCTGAAATATTTTAATGAATCTATCCCTGTCGATGTCGTCTGTCTGTAGACAATTTTGTTGCACCTCTTTATTTTCATCCAGTTTACCTTTTTTTATATTATACTCTATGATAGCAGAATCACTAAAATCTGTCATTTTTGTTGTTTTCCAATGCTTCTGTTGAAAGAGTAGACAAGTATTCCTTCAAATGAACGGCCTTACTGGTAGCCTTATTTGGATCTCCGGTTGATATGTGATGTGATATGTAAATTGCCATATAACCTCTTAATATCATATATTTACAGTAAAATGGATCTATTTTTGAATATGCATTATGAATTTTTGTGGCCGGCTTATATCATATATTCCCAATATCTTGCATCATAGCCTATATCGCTTGATATAATTAACATAACATGCCAAAATCTTTATAACATGTATCAACCTTGAACAGTATCACTCCTGGGGTCGGTGGCCCTTAGGGTGATATAGGGTCTCGGGTTTATACTTTTAAATGCAATATCCAGTATATTGTTATAACGGGTTACAATATTAATGCTATTATTTATTGTACCTGTTGAAGATCGATTTCTGATTAAAAGGTCTGTGTTATTCTAACTTGTTCTTACAAAAGGAGCTATGAACCCAATTAAAATGTTCAAATGTAGATTATACAATGAGGTCGAAACTATCAGGATACAATTTTAGTTTTCTCTTCGACAGAAATTACCCAATGCAGATTTTCATCTGGTGCAGTATGCTGGACATTCTATGAAAGAAGAAGGAATCCAGTCAAAATTGATTGAAGCTACAGAAAAGTACAAACATATATAGAAATAAATATTATGTTTTGCTAATATTAATAGTGTTTTTGTTTGTTATTTATTTATTTATTTCATACGTTTCATCATATCATATACAATTTTAAAAGATGACTGACAAAGTGTAATAAAATGAAAAAAAAATTGAAATGTTTTATTTAACAACACTTTTTAAGATAATATTTTTAAAGGTAATATTTTCAAAGATTCCATTTAAACAATGCTTTTCAAGATTTTTTCAATAAAATATCAACTACTACTTAAAGGGATATAGCACATGTATGGTTCCAGAAATGCTGCCTTATTATAGCACCTGACATATATGGTTCATCTCAAATTACTGCCTTATTATAGCCCCTGACGTATATGGTTCATCTCAAACTACTGCCTTATTATAGCCCCTGACATATAGGGTTAATATAGCCGTGGCATATAGGGTTCCGGACAATTTACTACCTTATTACAGCCCGTGGCATATAGGGTTGCTTACAAATTACTGCCTTATCATAGCCCATGGCATATACGGTTGTGTACAAATTACTGCCTTATCATCGCCCATGGCATATAGGGTTCATCTCAAATTACTGCCTTATTATAGCCCCTGGCGTATATGGTTCATCTCAAATTACTGCCTTATTAAAGCCCCTGACATATAGGGTTAATATAGCCGTGGCATATAGGGTTCCGGACAATTTACTACCTTATTACAGCCCGTGGCATATAGGGTTGCGTACAAATTACTGCCTTAATACTCAAATTACTGCCTTATTAAAGCCCCTGACAAATATGGTTCATCTCAAATTACTGCCTTATTTAAGCCCCTGACATATAGGGTTAATATAGCCGTGGCATATAGGGTTCCGGACAATTTACTACCTTATTACAGTCCGTGGCATATAGGGTTGCGTACAAATTACTGCCTTATCATAGCCCATGGCATATACGGTTGTGTACAAATTACTGCCTTATCATCGCCCATGGCATATTGGGTTCATCTCAAATTACTGCCTTATTATAGCCCCTGACAAATATGGTTCATCTCAAATTACTGCCTTATTAAAGCCCCTGACATATAGGGTTAATATAGCCGTGGCATATAGGGTTCCGGACAATTTACTACCTTATTACAGCCCGTGGCATATAGGGTTGCGTACAGATTACTGCCTTAATACTCAAATTACTGCCTTATTAAAGCCCCTGACATATAGGGTTAATATAGCCCGTGGCATATAGGGTTCCGGACAATTTACTACCTTATTACAGCCCGTGGCATATAGGGTTGCGTAAAAATTACTGCCTTAATATAACCCGTGGCATATAGGGTTCCGGACAAATTACTGCCTTAATATAGACCGTGGCATATAGGGTAGCGTACAAATTACTGCCTTAATATAGCCCGTGGCATATAGGGTTGCGTACAAATTACTACCTTATTATAGCCCGTGGCATATAGGGTTGCGTACAAATTACTGCCTTATTATAGTCCGTGGCATATAGGGTTGCGTACAAATTACTACCTTATTATAGTCCGTGGCATATAGGGTTGCGTACAAATTACTACCTTATTATAGTCCGTGGCATATAGGGTTGCGTACAAATTACTGCCCTAATATAGCCCGTGGCATATAGGGTTCCAGACAAATTACCGCCTTATTATAGCCATGGCTTATAGGGTTCCGGACAAGGTTAAGACATCAACTTTACACACTGTAATGTCGACACGGGTTATAGTGGGTAAGGTTAAGACATCTACTGTACACACTGGTGTCGACACGGGTGGTAGTGGGTAAGGTTAAGACATCTACTATACACCCTGTGTTTTCGACACGGGTTGTGGTGGGTAAGGTTAAACATCTATACTCTCTGTGGTTTCGACACGGGTTGTGATGGGTAAGGTTAAGACATCTACTATACACACGGGTGACGACACAGGTTGTGGTGGGTAAGGTTAAGACATCTACTATACACACTGTGGTGTCGACACATGGTTGTGGTGGGTAAGGTTAAGACATCTACTTTACACATTGTGGTGTCGACACGGGTTGTGGTGGGTAAAGTTAAGACATCTACTTTACACACTGGTGTCTACACGGGTCGTGGTGGGTAAGGTTAAGACATCTACTGTACACACTGGTGTCGACACGGGTTGTAGTGAGTAATGTTAAGACATCTACTGTACACACTGGTGTCGACACGGGTTGTAGTGGGTAAGGTTAAGACATCTACTGTACACACTGGTGTCGACACGGGTTGTAGTGGGTAAGGTTAAGACATCTACTGTACACACTGGTGTCGACACGGGTTGTAGTGGGTAAGGTTAAGACATCTACTATACACACTGTGGTCGACACGGGTTGTGATGGGTACGGTTAAGACATCTACTGTACACACTGGTGTCGACACGGGTCGTGGTGGGTAAGGTTAAGACATCTACTTTATACACTGTGGTGTCGACACGGGTTGTGGTGGGTAAAGTTAAGACATCTACTTTACACACTGGTGTCTACACGGGTCGTGGTGGGTAAGGTTAAGACATCTACTTTACACGCTGTGGTTTCGACACGGGTTGTGATGGGTAAAGTTAAGACATCTACTATACACGCTGTGGTGTCGAAACGGGTTGTGATGGGTAAGGTTTAGACATCTACTATACACGCTGTGGTGTCGAAACGGGTTGTGGTGGGTAAGGTTAAGACATCTACTTTAAACGCTGTCGTGACGAAACGGGTTGTGATGGGTAAGGTTAAGACATCTACTTTACACACTGTGGTGTCGACACGGGTTGTGATGGGTAAGGTTAAGACATCTACTTTACACGCTATGGTGTCGACAAGGGTTGTGGTGGGTAAGGTTAAGACATCTACTATACACCCTGTGTTGTCGACACGGGTTGTGGTGGGTTAAGTTAAGACATCTATACTCTCTGTGGTTTTGACACGGGTCGTGGTGGGTAACGTTACGACATCTACTATACACCCTGTGTTGTCGACACGGGTTGTGATGGGTAAGGTTAAGACATCTACTATACACACTGGTGTCTACACGGGTCGTGGTGGGTAACGTTACGACATCTACTATACACCCTGTGTTGTCGACACGGGTTGTGATGGGTAAGGTTAAGACATCTACTGTACACACTGGTGTCGACACGGGTCGTGGTGGGTAAGGTTAAGACATCTACTTTACACACTGTGGTGTCGACACGGGTTGTGGTGGGTAAAGTTAAGACATCTACTTTACACACTGGTGTCTACACGGGTCGTGGTGGGTAAGGTTAAGACATCCACTTTACACGCTGTGGTTTCGACACGGGTTGTAATGGGTAAGGTTAAGACATCTACTATACACGCTGTGGTGTCGAAACGGGTTGTGGTGGGTAAGGTTAAGACATCTACTTTACACGCTGTAGTGTCGACACGGGTTGTGGTGGGTAAGGTTAAGATATCTACTGTACACACTGGTGTCGACACGGGTTGTGGTGGGTAAGTTTAAGACATCTTCTGTACACGATGTTGTCGACACGGGTTGTAGTGGGTAAGGTTAAGACATCTACTGTACACCCTGTGTTGTCAACACAGGTTGTGGTGGGTAAGGTTAATACATCTACTGTACAGCCTGTGTTGTCGACACGGGTTATGGAGGGTAAGGTTAAGACATCTACTGTACACCCTGTGTTGTCGACACGGGTTGTAGTGGGTAAGGTTAAGACATCTACTGTACACCCTGTGTTGTCGACACGGGTTGTGATGGGTAAGGTTAAGACATCTACTGTACACACTGATGTCGACACGGGTTGTGGTGGGTAAGGTTAAGACATCTACTGTACACGTTGGTGTCGACACGGGTTGTGGTGGGTAAGGTTAAGACATCTACTGTACACCCTGTGTTGTCGACACGGGTTGTGATGGGTAAGGTTAAGACATCTACTGCACACACTGGTGTCGACACGGGTTGTGATGGGTAAGGTTAAGACATCTACTGTACACACTGGTGTCGACACGGGTTATAGTGGGTAAGGTTAAGACATATCTACTGTACACACTGGTGTCGACACGGGTTGTAGTGGGTAAGGTTAAGACATCTACTTTACAGCTGTGGTGTCGACACGGGTTGTGGTGGGTAAGGCTAAGACATCTACTTTTCACACTGTGCTGTCTACACGGGTCGTGGTGGGTAAGGTTAAGACATCTACTTTACAGCTGTGGTGTCGACACTGGTTGTGGTGGGTAAGGTTAAGACATCTACTTTACACACTGTGGTGTCGACACGGGTTGTGGTGGGTAAGGATAAGACATCCACTGTACACACTGGTGTCGACACGGGTTATAGTGGGTAACGTTAAGACATCTACTGTACACACTGGTGTCGACACGGGTTGTAGTGGGTAAGGATAAGACATCTACTGTACACACTGGTGTCGACACGGGTTATAGTGGGTAACGTTAAGACATCTACTGTACACACTGGTGTCGACACGGGTTGTAGTGGGTAAGGTTAAGACATCTACTATACACACTGTGGTCGACACGGGTCGTGGTGGGTAAGGTTAAGACATTTACTTTACAGCTGTGGTGTCGACACGGGTTGTGGTGGGTAAGGCTAAGACATCTACTTTACACACTGTGGTGTCTACACGGGTCGTGGTGGGTAAGGTTAAGACATCTACTTTACAGCTGTGGTGTCGACACGGGTTGTGGTGGGTAAGGTTAAGACATCTACTTTACACACTGTGGTGTCGACACGGGTTGTGGTGGGTAAGGATAAGACATCTACTTTACACACTGTAGTGTCGACACCGGTTGTGTGTTCAAGGTACTTCACTCTAATTGACAAGGAATTCTAATTTTCCTACATAAAGTAGTGAGCCCTTATCAGGTACAGGTTCCTTCGTCAACAAACAAGACTATAGCCTTCAGAAGTTGTGTAAAACTCAATTAAGAAAAACAATAGTATTCATTCAAAGTACATGTTTTAAATGCTTTGACAGGCGCATCCAACGTCGTCACAAATTTGTTCATCAACTCAACATTAAAGGAAAAGAACGAAACCTGTTCATAGTCTTCCTTATGATCTACTGAGATCTACTGAGATCTACCAGATATATATTTTAGTTTGCTCAGTAATATTTTGATAGCCACACACTACAATCTATTGCACTAGTAAAAATTACCTATCGTATTCTATAGTGGGAGCAAAGGTAGACGAAACCCTTACTTAGGAGGATCCACAACCTCCTAATGATTCAGATGTCTGAACCATGACTTAGGAGGATCAGACTTAGGAGGATCAACAACCTCCTAATGATTCAGATGTCTGAACCCTGACTTAGGAGGATCCACAACCTCCTAATGATTCAGAGGTCTGAACCCTGACTTAGGAGGATCCACAACCTCCTAATGATTCAGATGTCTGAACCCTGACTTAGGAGGATCAACAACCTCCTAATGATTCAGAGGTCTGAACCCTGACTTAGGAGGATCCACAACCTCCTAATGATTCAGATGTCTGAACCATGACTTAGGAGGATCAGACTTAGGAGGATCCAGAACCTCCTAATGATTCAGATGTCTGAACCCTGACTTAGGAGGATCCACAACCTCCTAATGATTCAGAGGTCTGAACCATGACTTAGGAGGATCAGACTTAGGAGGATCAACAACCTCCTAATGATTCAGATATCTGAACCATGACTTAGGAGGATCCACAACCTCCTGATGTTTTAGAGGTCTGAACCCTGGCTTAGGAGGATCCACAATGTCCTAATGATTCAGAGGTCTGAACCCTGGCTTAGGAGGATCCCCAACCTCCTAATGATTCAGAGGTCTGAACCCTGGCTAGGAAGGATCCACAATGTCCTAATAATTCAGAGGTGGAAGCCCTGACTTGTGAGGATCCACAACCTCCTAATAATTCAGAGGTTTGAAACCTGATGTGATAACAGGAAGACTAGTTGACTGTCCAATGTGCGGACGTTTGCGTGTAAGATCACAAAGATTACCCCATGCGTCCATGTCCATCTGCGTTACCGATTTCAGACTGACATAGCGACAGCCTGGTGGTATGCATGGTCCTCAGGTGTCCAAGAATTATTTGAAACGTTGGTGGGATTTCCAGGATAGGCCAGGACGTCGTTTACTGGACCGCAACTAATATCTCGACGTCAACAACATCAATTCTGATTGCAACATTTGATGTAATGTCCATTCTGATTGGATAATGTGAAAATTTTGATGACATTAATTCAATGATTGATGCTGGTAACAAAAGCGCAGACGTTATTTCCGGTAAATAAACAATTCCCTCTTCAGTAACCAGATTATAGATTGTTTTTGCTGTTGCTTTAGTATGAAGAAAATTGCTGAAAGTGGCGTTAAACAACATTCAAACGAACATATTTTTATGGTCGCATGCTTTGGTTGAATTCCTTCGACATAGATCATGACCATTCTTTACATATCATTTATGGTCATTCTAATGCTTTACTCCTCCAGTAAACATTCATGGTCATTCTAATGCTTTACCCCGCCAGTAAACATTCTAGTCTGGGATCCTGACTAAATATTCTCAATACCGTAAGCGGACTTCCGGTTCGAATATACAGTCAGGTCAACAGCAATGAATCCGGTCAAAATTTTGACCGGTTTGCATCATTCGGAATGCCTCAAAATTGACGTCAGTATTAACTGTAACTGACGTAATTCCGATATAATCATTATGACGTAACGTCCGGCGTTCGGTTATCAAATTCAAATAAAAATACAGTTTATCAAAAGAATGCTTTTATAGATTTATGTCTCGTTTGTGGAAATAACTCTACGGAAATGGTCAGTTTAGCTCGAAAGCCGGAAAACAAGAAGCAGGTAGCTACTTTATTTTTAAATTGTATTATGACAGTAATTTCCTACGGAACAAACGCGCGAAAAGTTATATAAAACATGGCGTTTTAAACAACCAATCAAATTGGGTAGTAAACTGGTGGTGACCTGGGGTTATATTTGAAAGTGAAGCTTGCGTAAATGAAAAATATTGCACCAGGGGACCAGGTTAGTAAACATTCATGGTCATTCTAATGCTTTACCCCGCCAGTAAACATTCATGGTCATTCTAATGCTTTACCCCGCCAGTAAACATTCATGGTCATTCTAATGCTTTACCTCGCCAGTAAACATTTATGGTCATTCTAATGCTTTACCCCGCCATTAAATTTAATTTGCGACTATCAGATCAAAAATTGATGCGGCAAATCATAAAAAAGACAATAGTTATGTTCTAAATGTAGAGGTTTCGTAAACATGCGCAAATTCACTTTAATTAAACTATTAATTAAAAAAAACACCCCTCTGCTTAATTGTCGCCATACAAAGATTTGCACCCCAATTTATTAAATAGGACGAGCTAGACAGGAAAATACGCCTCCTATCACATGAATAAGGATGAAAGTAACGTTAAAAAATTAAGATATGATACGTATGAAAAAGACAGACAGATGTTTGCCCAGCCAGCAGTATTTCATCTATATTTAGGACGCGAACAAGTTGACAAACAATAGATCAATTCGGGAAAGATGGACCAAAGGACAAACATTTTGAATGCCACTGGAAAGTATGTGGTATGGGTAGTGGTGGTAAATTTAGCCTTTTGTACAACGAACCTACTCTTATCGACATTTACAAAACGGACCTTTAGCGTAAAGGAGCGTGGCACTCTCCAAACAGGTTACTAACTGTGGTATGCGGTCGAGCTATCCAAATTATGACTAACAACCCTCCAACGTGAGGGCATACCCTATCCACCACCTGCAAACTCGCTGGGCAGCTCTGTAGGTCGAACACTTTGAACCCTCAGAGTATGGTCCCAGCAGTTTCATTTAGACCACAACGTTTTGCCAATTTTAACAGAAATATTTTCTATACTTTCCTTTCAGTAATATTTTATAAACTATATATCATTTTGAAGCTAAATATGAATAAACTTTATCAAACACTAAGACTTATTTGACCGGGGTGAAGCATTTTGGAGAAATCTGGGTTCTAATCTGAATGTGCAAACTCGCAAAAAAACATTTCCGGTCAACTTTGAGGTACTCTATTAATAATTAATTGCATTAAACTATATATCTCCATAAAGATGATTTTTAAATATCTTCCAGAGGCATTTTTAATTTTTATTCTATGTTAAGCCGTTAAAAAGTTATGAACAAAAATATAGGTGTTTTTATGTTTCCGGTTTTTCCATTTCCGCGTTTTAGCCCAACCCTCTTATCTTTTATCTTAGTAAATCGCTTGTAAAATGTCAAGAGGACTAAATATACACTGAAAATAAAAACTTTTGTTTTTTTTAAGAAATACATGTATATCTAATGTAGGGTTGATAGTGGGTATTGGTAGTTGGTAGTTGGATAGTGATAGTGATAGAGATGAAATATTGCCGAACGTGCCAAACAATTCTGATAAACAAATTTTATTGTAGACTCACACTAGCCGTCACATTGGCTAACCATCATGTTCACCCGTTATGTGAAACTTGTTTTGTCGCAAAACAGTGACAGGTCACTGGCCATTAATAAAAAGATTCTTTATTTATTACTTGCTATTATGACCTTTCCTGGGGACATCGACGCGCTTTCAGGAGTATTCACCCGACTATTGGCGTAGACGCATGATTGAATTTTGTGGTTTTCATTGTTTTGTTAGTAAATATTATTCAAAAATATACATTAAGTTTACAATGAGATATCGCGTTTGTTTTCGTATTATGTGACTGTGGACATACACGAGGTCATACGTGACGTCATATATCTTTATCAAAGCTTAATAAAGGAGAGAATTACCTGTTAATAAATCAAATTAAGTTTGACTGACAAATCAAAATTGTGACAAGTTTAGGACTTCATTTCAATTTTTATCCTATTGATTTGTAGTAAAAGATAAAAAAAAGACAGATGCAGGATAAATTATAACATTCAATTGTTAATTGTTATGAATAGTAATACAATTCAATAAAAAAATTTCATTTTAGAATAATGACTAAAATTGATTAATGACACTTTACATGTACTCAAACAACATATATATCCGATAATATTACTAACTGTTTGGTACTATGGCACAAATAGTATACCAATAACAGGTGGTTTAATGGTTTAGACCAAAGTACATATTACTCTTTATGTTTAATATGAGAAGTTTTTGTATTGATAAAAATAATTTGTTTACTATTTCCTTTTTCCTTTCATCAAACCAATTAAAAATTCGTTATGAAATTTGTTTACGTTATGGGGTAGTTGGTACACGTGGACAATTTATGAAACATTTGAATTAAATATTGTGATATATTAAGTGTAAATAACATAACTGTACTTTAAAAACACAATAATTAATGTCTTTACATGTTTTCTTTCTAACCTTTAAGTTGAAAGTGAAAATAGGGGTATATGGACTACAATTTCTCCTTGTTCCCTTTTCAGTTTATCATCAGCTAGATCCCATTGCCATAAAAAGTTCTTAAGCATTTTTTTCTCGATTTCATCAATCAAAATTTTCTATTTCCTTTTTCATGGTAATTTAGAAAATTCTTATGCTGCACAAAACATTTTTACCACAAAAGGTTTGATGATGCTGGAAACACCATAAGTAGTTTACCATTTTATCTGTTCTTTTGAGTTTGTGTTTACAATAATAGAGGTCGAGGAGATAATCTGTAAAATATACTGACACGTGCCACCCTGCTAGAGGTCAAGGAGATAAAATGTACTGCCACGTGCCACCATCCTAGAGGTCGAGGAGATAATCTGTAAAATGTACTGCCACGTGCCACCCTGCTAGAGGTCGAGGAGATAAAATGTACTGCCACGTGCCACCATCCTAGAGGTCGAGGAGATAATCTGTAAAATGTACTGCCACGTGCCACCCTGCTAGAGGTCGAGGAGATAAAATGTACTGCCACGTGCCACCATCCTAGAGGTCGAGGAGATAATCTGTAAAATATACTGACACGTGCCACCCTGCTAGAGGTCAAGGAGATAAAATGTACTGCCACGTGCCACCATCCTAGAGGTCGAGGAGATAATCTGTAAAATGTACTGCCACGTGCCACCCTGCTAGAGGTCGAGGAGATAAAATGTACTGCCACGTGTCAACCTCCTAAAGGTCGAGGAGATAATCTGTAAAATGTACTGCCACGTGCCACCCTGCTAGAGGTCGAGGAGATAAAATGTACTGCTACGTGCCACCCTCCTAGAGGTCGAGGAGATCATCATTAAAATGTACTGCCACCTGCCACCCTGCAAGAAGTCGAGGAGATCATCAGTAAAATGTACTGCCACGTGCCACCCTCCTAAAGGTCGAGGAGATAATCTGTAAAATGTACTGCCACGTGCCACCCTGCTAGAGGTCGAGGAGATAAAATGTACTGCCACGTGCCACCTTCCTAGAGGTCGAGGAGATCATCATTAAAATGTACTGCCACCTGCCACCCTGCTAGAGGTCGAGGAGATAATCTGTAAAATGTACTGCCACGTGCCACCCTGCTAGAGGTCGAGGAGATAACATGTACTGCCACGTGCCACCCTCCTAGAGGTCGAGGAGATCATCATTAAAATGTACTGCCACCTGCCACCCTGCTAGAGGTCGAAGGATCATCAGTAAAATGTACTGCCACGTGCCACCCTCCTAAAGGTCGAGGAGATAATCAGTTAAATGTACTGCCACGTGCCACCCTGCTTATAATACACAATATTACTTATTCTCTGAAGATTGGCACTTACGTTTTGATATTTATTGAAAGTAAGATAAGTATGAGAACGTTTTGACGTTCCGGTATTACCGTTTGATTTTAAATGAAAATGTTATTACATTACAATCAAGTACAGAAGTTTCAGTAAGGTTTCTTCGTCCCCACGCTTGTTGTAGTCACAAGGTTATTTATTTATGCTGTTTTATATTTTATTTTCATCATAAAGTAATTACTGTTTACATTAAGTATCAGACGATTATCGCTGTTATTCATCCGGAAGTACTTTGACGTGAATCCAGTTATCCGTAACAAATCAAAAACAACACAATAAATTTGACATAAATTTTAATTAGATTTTATATTTATAAGGTTGATCGACTCTATATAAGGACCTGTTTGAGTAATCTGTTTCATATGGCACAATGATGGATAAACAAATTGTTGTTCTTTTAAGCTTCGTATTTTTTGTCGAGTCAGCTGTAAATTGTCCGGATGCTGATGTCTCGCTGAAGCTGTGGTCTGATGCTGCCACCTGGACTACAAATGGGATATCTGTAAGATAAATATTTATTACTTTCTCGTTTAAGGCCTAGTTTTAAAAGGCTATGAATAATTTTAAAGATTTTTTTGAGAGACCCGTCGTCCCAATCCCCAAATTTGTGACGAGATTTTACGCTACTTTCAGCAATTTTTCAGCCATATTGTAGCGTCCAATTCTTTTATAAATCTTTTACCATTTAATCATCTGTTTTGCTTGACTTCTTTGTACAAATCTAACAAACGCTTAACTAAATAGGAAATTCATTTTTTTAAATTGCATTTTGGTTAATAGTTTGACGTCACTGTGTCCAAATTTAAAACGATGTGTGCTTGTTTTGTTTTAAACTTAAACACAAACATCGTTTCAAAATTGGCCCATTGACATCAACCAAATTATAAAAAATCTTTGTATTGTTATACGATATATTAACAAAAAACTTACTCCTCCTTAGAATATATATTTATATTGTATTTCATACATGTATATATGTTTTGTATCGTTTACATTTCATCTCTGTAACTATGTCTAGTTTATGAGAATAAAATTCATTCATTCATTCATTCACATCAAAACTATTCACCATTATGCAATTATAATAACATATGAATAAAAAACTATATAGCGTATAAATAAAAACTTATACAAACTGAATAAAATTTATAGCATATGACATTATCGCATATAAAAATGTGCCAATTAAACATGACAAATTGAATATAAATGAAATTATTGCATTTTGCAACCAATGTGGGTAGTCACACATCTCAGTGAATTCCGAGGGTCCGATTCGGCACACTCTCGTGTCCCTGGATGTTTGTCTGGTTATACTATATACAAAGTTCATTTCTAATCCTTTCTGTCACTCAGCTACTTCTTACATTTTTCTTTAAATTTAAATTAAATGGGACACTTCTTTTCCTGACGTGCTCAGTGTCCTATATTCATTTCCTTCCGACATTTTCTAACCATGTTGTTGTGGTTTTAGGTTCCTGGAGCAGGCTCAGATGTTGTCATTAAAAATGGGATGAATGTTAAGCTTGATGCTGACATCGACGTTAAAAGTATCTCTATAGAAACCAATGGACGCCTCGTATGGGACTCGAGTAGGGATAGTGTTGTCAAAACGCAGTATATTTACATTCAGGGAACCATGGAGATTGGTTCAGAAGATTGTAAATTTCAAAAGAAGACAGTTATTATATTGAAAGGTACTTAATACAACAATAATGATCATTACACTACATTCCTCTGTAGTACGGTCGGACCTATCGGTTGGTGTCTTTTAGTGTTTTGCGGTCCTAGCCTGTATCCTATTGAAGTACGGTTGGTGTTTGGCGGTCCTAGCCTTATCCTTTTGTAGTACGGTTGGTGCACGGGGGGGGGGGGGACGGGGGTAACTAAGGATACTTTTAGGTACAGGTCTGCGGACGGAGATTTGAAAACCCACCCTATTCATATATTTCGGACGTTATAAAACGGGACCTAATCATATATTGAATGATTAAATCAGACCTGTTCAAATATTTTAATACAGCACATCCCCATTGGCAAAATAGTCCATTCACTACCAAAATGAACGAAGTTGGAGGTCGATATGTTATCTCATGTCGATATTTTTCATATTGACCGTATTGAAAGGCTACAATTGTTATATTATTAATTTATATTTTATGCGCACTTGTATATACTGGTATTGTAAAGGAATTTAGTTCAATATTTCTTTTGATTAGTTTAGTGTTTTGATGGTTTGTTGTCTCATGTATGAAAATTTCACATTTTATTTCAATATCAGCAAAAATTATGAAAAGTTTGTATTCACAAGATATATTGATGCAATAAACAAGCAACATATTAAATGTTTGAAATTTTTCAGAATGTACATACTTTCCTAACTTTTAAACCGGAAATAAACACAAGTTAATTTTAATAGGCTGTTTAAAGGGGAATTCTACATTGGTTAAAAATAGCCGTGCAATATCATGTTTTCTAAATATAACCGTGCAACATCACTTTTCTATCAGCCGTTTTCAAAGAACCTTTCCAAATACCGCATGTCATGTGACAGGGTTTACACAAATCAAATTTATCCAAAAATATCAATTAATAATATATGTATATATTTCCTGCATACATTAACAGTAAAACTGAAATCTCCCCCTTTTCCTTGTTTTTTTTTAACAGTATGTATATTAAAACCTCAGCTGATTATCCAGTGGTAATGTATTAAGCGGAGTCTACCATTGATGTCTTTGAATTCTTGGTCACTATTTTGTACATCGCTAATGTAACCTAAAACATCACATGGCCGGACATGCATATTGGATGTAACCTTAAACATCACATGGCATCACATGGCCGGACGTCCATATTGGATGTAACCTTAAACATCACATGGCCGGACGTCCATATTGGATGTAACCTTAAACATCACATGGCCGGACATCCATATTGGATGTAACCTTAAACATCACATGGCCGGACGTCCATATTGGATGTAACCTTAAACATCACATGGCCGGACGTCCATATTGGATGTAACCTTAAACATCACATGGCCGGACGTCCATATTGGATGTAACCTTAAACATCACATGGCCGGACGTCCATATTGGATGTAACCTTAAACATCACATGGCCGGACGTCCATATTGGATGTAACCTTAAACATCACATGGCCGGACGTCCATATTGGATGTAACCTTAAACATCACATGGCCGGACGTCCATATTGGAGGAAGTTTAATGATAAGCCCGTCCTTAACAGTTTATAATAAACAGACATTGAGCGTATTGTTTCCTTTTTTCATTGTGCTACTGTGTTTCATTGTTTATTTAGGTATCCGAAACGATTATCCTGACGTCGGACGCTGTGGTCAGAAGTTTATATGCATTGACCAAGGAGGAACCTTAGAAATGCACGGAAAAGATAAACTATCCTGGACAAAACTGGAAAATACGATAACTAAGTTGTCTGTCGGTAATGGAATACAGTTTCAACATCTGGTAGGAACATTTCCAAAACATCTGAAAATTATAATAATTTAGAATTTAGTACCTTCATTTTTTTAATAACTGCAAAATAGGTGTTAAAGTATTCGCAACTAGCTTATGTAATGCTAGTCAAGCTGTACTGGCTGTAGCAAGGACACCAAACAAACAACCAGAGCCGAAAGTCAAGAGACGATTACAAGGAAACCGACCGAACAACCAAAGCTGAAAGTCGAGGAAAAATTACAAACCCAGATATAGACAAACATAAGCAACACGAAACAAAAGCCAAAAAGATAAAACAGGAAGTGAGTACCCGAACCCAATAAAAAACCACGAATGCTCCGGACAAGTAAGCAGTGCATGCCTCTAATTAGACACCCTTCCAAACGTTGAAATATATTTTGTTATACATGATATCTAACTATTTTTTAAATAAACCCTTTCATTTATGTATAATATGACGTATCAAAATTGTTGCTATTTTTAGAAACCAACCACTAACGATTGGCAACAGGGTTTAATCATCTATGATTTTGATATAAACTCATCTACTCCTCAAGCCAGCAAGACATTTTATCTGTCCGGAACAGACACTTACTGGACCAACAGAGGGCTGAGCGAAATCGGTCCATTTGTCAATGGTAAGACATTATGTCTGTCCGGAGCAGATCTATACTGGACATACAGGGGGCTGAGCGAAATCGGTCCCTTGATCTATGGTTAGAGTATCTGTCATAAGCAGACGCAACAAGGTGGCTGAGTGAAATCGGTCCCCTTGTCAGTAGTAAGACATTATATCTGTCCGGTGCAGGCGCATACTGGATCGATAAGGAGCTGTGTGAAATCGGTCTCCTTGTCAGTAGTAAGACATTATATCTGTCCGGAGCAGATATATACTGGACCAACAGAGGGCTGAGTGAAATCGGTCTCCTTGTCAGTAGTAAGACATTATATCTGTCCGGAGCAGATATATACTGGACCAACAGAGGGCTGAGTGAAATCGGTCTCCTTGTCAGTAGTAAGACATTATATCTGTCCGGAGCAGATATATACTGGACCAACAGAGGGCTGAGTGAAATCGGTCTCCTTGTCAGTAGTAAGACATTATATCTGTCCGGTGCAGGCGCATACTGGATCGATAAGGAGCTGTGTGAAATCGGTCCTTTGTCAATGAATTTGATCGGTTTATCATTCACTTTCGGTTTGCTTGGACCATAGTTTGGGGGTTGGTAAGACATTATATCTGTCCGGAGCAGACACATAATGGACCAAAAGGGGGCTGAGCGAAACCGGTCCCTTTGTCAATGGCAAATCATTCTATCTGTCTGAAGCAGATACTTTCTGGACCAACATTGGGCTGAATGAATCGGTCCCTTTGTATGTCTTCTGTCCGAAACGGAAACATACTGGACCAATAGAGGGCTGAGAGAAATCGGTCAATACATTATCTGTCAGGAGCAGACACGTACTATACCAATAAGGGGCTGAGCATATTCAGTACGTTCGTCAATGGTATGTCGAATTTAAAATTAACAGTAAAACTGTTTGCTACTGGGCCAAAAAATAAACTACTTACTAATTTTAATTCTGCTCTGATACGAAAAACAGTAGAATTGATTGATTGTTTGTTTGTTTTTAATGGTGTTTAACAATTTTCAGCTATATTGTGACGCCCAGTTTTTATTTTGTAAGGAAGCCTTAGTTACTAAGTAAAACTACATACCTTTGTTAGAAAAACGGAAAATTCTTATATCCTTGTCAATAGAGATTGATCTAGCACACCCTTATCATATGTGATCAATAGTCGATGACCACTCGGCCACCAGTCCGCATGGTTACGGATCTATGTACTGCCGTTAATGAATATTACAAAAAAAAAACAATTAGAAAAAACATTTTCTGGCGATTGAAGGATAAACCTGTTTATAATATGATAGTGGTCTTTAGTTATCAATTCGCAAATTCGTCGCCTGTAAAACAAGTATTTTCTTTACCAATAAGGAATATTTTCAGCAGTGAAATATGTTAATAACTTTTTGAATAGCAGAGTGTTATATTCAATCAAATATAAAAATATGAAGTACATACATTTTTGTTATTTGACAAGAATATCTGCGAAATTGTAGCTATACCCAATGGTCACGTGGTGGCAGTAGCCCTGTTGAGACAGTTTAAAGGCAAAGCTGATCTTTCCGGCGTTTACACTTTACTGGAATCAATTGGAGCGAAAAGCATCCGGAATGTCGACGGTGATGACGCCTATGCATTTATTGCTATTAAAGGTATGTAGTTGTTTGATCTGGCAAGGGTTGTGATCATTGAACAGGTCTGGCAAGGGACGTGATCATAGTACCGGTCTGGCAAGGGTCGTGATCTTGGTACAGGTCTGGCAAGGGACGTGATCATAGTATATATCTGGCAAGGGTCGTGATCTTGGTACAGGTCTGGCAAGGGACGTGATCATAGTACAGATCTGAGCCAGGGTCGTGATCATTGTATAGATCTGGTCAGGGTCGTGATCACTGTACAGGTCTGGCAAGGGACGTGATCATAGTACTGATATTGCTAAGTACGTGATCATTGTACAGATCTGGCCAGGGTTATGATCATTGTACAGATCTGGCCAGGGTCGTGATCATGGTACAGGGCTGGCAAGGGACGTGACCGTTGTACAGGTCTGGCAAGGGTCGTGATCATAATACAGATCTGGCAAGGGTCGTGATCAGTGTACTGATCTGGCCAGGGTCGTGATCATAGTGCATATTTGGCCAGGGTTGTGTGATCATTGTACTGATCTGGCCAGGGTCGTGATCATGGTACAGGTCTGGCAAGGGACGTGATCATTGTACAGATCTGGCCAGGGTCGTGATCATTGTACTGATCTGGCCAGGGTCGTGATCATTGTACAGATCTGGCCAGGGTCGTGATCATTGTACAGATCTGGCCAGGGTCGTGATCATTGTACAGATCTGGCCAGGGTCGTGATCATGGTACAGGTCTGGCAAGGGACGTGATCATTGTACTGATCTGGCCAGGGTCGTGATCATTGTACTGATCTGGCCAGGGTCGTGATCATTATACAAATCTGGCAAGAGTCGGGGTCATTGTACAGATCTGGTCAGGGTCTTGATCATGTTACAAATGGTTTTATCTTATTTATGAGGACTGTAGGTGTTTGTCTTATCATGTGATTTAATCATTAGTTATGTTTGTCCTATGACATGATAATTTGACAATCATACTATATTAGCAACTTTGGTTTTGAAGAAGAATAACATACAATTATAATTATCATTATGGGAGCTTATCTTTGGAGCTTAACGTTGTAAATGGCAACACAAGATACCAATGTCTTTGTTGTCAAGTGGTGAAGGTATATTTGTATATTTTAAAACTTATGGTTGTCAGTTTAAGTCCGACTTTGGACAATGGCCCATTTGGGTGTTTGACTCTAACCTTATAAGCATTTATTGGAAGCAATCTTCCAGACGCTTTAATTGATTTTTTGAGCTTGTATTTAAATGGTTATTTTTGCGCCCTAAACTTTGCGCAAATATTTATTGGATGATATTTTAATTGGCTAAAAATTACGTCCGTTCATACAAAGATTTTGTACAAAGTTTCATTTGAATATTTTGATTTATGATTGTTTAAACAGGCAATTTTTACACCATGCTATACTTTTGTTTCCTCGGTTTTCCTTGTTTGAAGATAGGAACATAAAATCGACATGTTTTGGTAGCGAAATTACAACAACGCAACTGTACATGCGTCTGTTAGATTTAGACTGTATAAGCGCTGTTATTAGAAAATAACGCATGCGTCTATAACATTACTGATTGGTTAAAGTGATGGTTTTGTTATCAGAATGTCAAATAGGTAATTTCATAATAATTTAACACCAGAGTCCTCTATTTACAGGAGATGCTAGTTCGGCTGTAGAAAAAATAGATAACTCAGCAAATGCAATCAGAAAAGCCGCAGTGTCTCTTGATTTTGTGAATAATAACCGCAAAATTGAGGTCCAGAGTCAGGTTAAAACAGGCGATTGGGGAAATACGAAGGTGGACTTCCTTATATATGACTGGGATCGAGCTTATCCTGTTATAAACCTCTCTGATAACGCTGGGTCCTGGGAGGCTGGTAAGTATCTGAGAACAAAAAAAATGAACTACTTGCCTATTACTTTAATTGCAACGCAAAATCGACATAATATAAAGAAAAGTGAGCTTAACTATAGAGATTGAGCAACATTAAACACTAGTACAGCAATCACCTAACACATTACATATTGCTTCATTACATGTGTTTATTACCTCAGTTGTTTATAAATATAACCACGACGAGAATCATGATTAACAGTAGAAAATTAAGTATATGGTTAATGTTGACTCAACATTGTCCCTTGTAATAACTTGTTATATGCATTGGAGAGGTAATAATATTAGGATAATTAATTGGGCGGAGAGAATATCCAAAATATGATCACGAGTGCCGCATAACGCATCTGATTAAACGAGTGCGCGGAACTTGTTCCGCGCACGAGTTTAATCTGATGCTTTATGCGGCACGAGTGATCATATTTTGGATATTCACGATGCCCAATTGATTATCCTATTTATTATATAGATCAAAATTGTTTTCGTAAAATTTTAATGCCTAATTCTAAATTTTATGAACGGCAGATGAATATTTGTATAGTACAAAACCATTGTGACGTTTTGGCGGGAAAAAACCCGAGAGTGAAAATAAACGATAATTTTCACATGTGATTTACCGTGATTTCTGTCACTCGGAAAATTCGATATTTCATCTCTATCTATATAATAAGCCGCAATAACTGTACATTCAGATATAACCAAGTAGATTACCGGTAGAAGAAACATGAAATTAACAACAAACATTGCGTCCAACATGTTGTTGATGTTCTTATTCCGCTAATATACGGGTAACTTTATTTGGTTAAACAAAGTTTATTCAACTCATATAAAAGAAAACTAGTCTGATAGTTTTTATTTATAGGTGATCAAGTGCTGTTCCCATCTACAGATTTTGACATGGAGCAGGCTGAGATTGGTGTAATACATCCGTGTCCCAGTTGTGGTCAGAAACAGATACGTGTTAATTGTATGTATTGACTATCCGGGGTTCCTTGGATGTCTAATTCGAACTAATTGTATGTAAAATGTATTGACCATCCGGAATCTTGAGTTCTTGGGTGTTTAGGTTTGACTGAAATTTGTTTTTATTTTGCAACACAGCAGGATTTTATTTTTATTTCCTTCATAAGGAATAAGCATCAGACTTTTTACAAAAAATACTCTCATACGAAAATGGTTGTTTCCTTAATCCTGCAAGAAATGTTCACTGTAAGACAACACTGTAAATACAAACAAATCAACTTTAGTATAGTTTAATTTCAGTTTGTTTGTTGCAGTTACTTGTATAACACATTCAAACTGCATTTGTGGATGGTGTCTCGATCTAATACCTCATATCCCACTATTTGTTCTGTTAGTTTAACTGACGATCGGTTGTTAGTTGCTATGTAATGTCTCGTGAACGTCTGCTGTTTACTAGAATTGAAAATGATCATGAACATGTCCAGGACGAAATAAACAAATACATATTGACTTCAATGTTTATCTCTGTCTATAAGGTATTATAGTATTATATACCAAAATATATATGAAAGTAGGTCATCGCTACATGACATTGAATACATTTTATTTAATTCTGGAAATAAAACCATTTATTTTTATTATTCAGTTGTACCAAAATACGTTCATTGGTCCAAGCTAGAGAACAATGTTGACCAGCGAGGGGAAGTAGCATTGCTATCTCGTAACATAAAAATACGAGGAGAAACACAGTTGAGTTGTCCAGTAGCCAATGGTAATTGTAACGACTATGCATACGATACGTTTGGAGGACATATTAAGGTAGGCCTTACATGTAATTACTGTTGTAATGATTACGCCTATGATTCGTTTGGAGGACATATTAAGGTAGGCCCTACATGTAATTACTGTTGTAATGATTACGTCTATGATACGTTTGGAGGACATATTAAGGTAGGCCCTACATGTAATTACTGTTGTAATGATTACGTCTATGATACGTTTGGAGGACATATTAAATATAGGCCCTACATGTAATTACTGTTGTAATGATTACGTCTATGATACGTTTGGAGGACATATTAAGGTAGGCCTTACATGTAATTACTGTTGTAATGATTACGCCTATGATACGTTTGCAGGACATATTAAATATAGGCCCTACATGTAATTACTGTTGTATTGATTACGCCTATGATACGTTTGGAGGACATATTAAGGTAGGCCTTACATGTAATTACTGTTGTAATGATTTCGTCAATGATACGTTTGGAGGACATATTAAGGTAGGCCTTACGTGTAATTACTGTTGTAATGATTACGCCTATGATACGTTTGGAGGACATATTAAATATAGGCCTTACATGTAATTACTGTTGTAATGATTACGCCTATGATTCGTTTGGAGGACATATTAAGGTAGGCCCTACATGTAATTACTGTTGTAATGATTACGTCTATGATACGTTTGGAGGACATATTAAGGTAGGCCTTACATGTAATTACTGTTGTAATGATTACGTCTATGATACGTTTGGAGGACATATTAAATATAGGCCTTACATGTAATTACTGTTGTAATGATTACGTCTATGATACGTTTGGAGGACATATTAAATATAGGCCTTACATGTAATTACTGTTGTATTGATTACGTCTATGATACGTTTGGAGGACATATTAAGGTAGGCCTTACATGTAATTACTGTTGTAATGATTACGTCTATGATACGTTTGGAGGACATATTAAATATAGGCCTTACATGTAATTACTGTTGTATTGATTACGTCTATGATACGTTTGGAGGACATATTAAGGTAGGCCTTACATGGAATTACTGTTGTAATGATTACGTCTATGATACGTTTGGAGGACATATTAAATATAGGCCCTACATGTAATTACTGTTGTAATGATTACGTCTATGATACGTTTGGAGGACATATTAAGGTAGGCCTTACGTGGAATTACTGTTGTAATGATTACGCCTATGATACGTTTGGAGGACATATTAAGGTAGGCCTTACATGTAATTACTGTTGTAATGATTACGTCTATGATACGTTTGGATGACATATTAAGGTAGGCCTTACATGTAATTACTGTTGAAATGATTACGTCTATGATACGTTTGGAGGACATATTAAATATAGGCCCTACATGTAATTACTGTTGTAATGATTACGCCTATGATACGTTTGGAGGACATATTAAGGTAGGCCTTACATGTAATTACTGTTGTAATGATTACGTCTATGATACGTTTGGATGACATATTAAGGTAGGCCTTACATGTAATTACTGTTGTAATGATTACGTCTATGATACGTTTGGAGGACATATTAAATATAGGCCCTACATGTAATTACTGTTGTAATGATTACGCCTATGATACGTTTGGAGGACATATTAAGGTAGGCCTTACATGTAATTACTGTAGTAATGATTACGTCTATGATACGTTTGGAGGACATATTAAGGTAGGCCCTACATGTAATTACTGTTGTAATGATTACGTCTATGATACGTTTGGAGGACATATTAAGGTAGGCCTTACATGTAATTACTGTTGTATTGATTACGTCTATGACACGTTTGGAGGACATATTAAGGTAGGCCCTACATGTAATTACTGTTGTAATGATTACGTCTATGATACGTTTGGAGGACATATTAAGGTAGGCCCTACATGTAATTACTGTTGTAATGATTACGTCTATGATACGTTTGGAGGACATATTAAGGTAGGCCCTACATGTAATTACTGTTGTAATGATTACGTCTATGATACGTTTGGAGGACATATTAAGGTAGGCCCTACATGTAATTACTGTTGTAATGATTACGTCTATGATACGTTTGGAGGACATATTAAGGTAGGCCTTACGTGGAATTACTGTTGTAATGATTACGCCTATGATACGTTTGGAGGACATATTAAATATAGGATCTACATGTAATTACTGTTGTAATGATTACGTCTATGATACGTTTGGAGGACATATTAAGGTAGGCCTTACATGTAATTACTGTTGTAATGATTACGCCTATGATTCGTTTGGAGGACATATTAAGGTAGGCCCTACATGTAATTACTGTTGTAATGATTACGCCTATGATACGTTTGGATGACATATTAAGGTAGGCCTTACATGTAATTACTGTTGTAATGATTACGTCTATGATACGTTTGGAGGACATATTTAGGTAGGCCTTACATGTAATTACTGTTGTAATGATTACGTCTATGATACGTTTGGAGGACATATTAAGGTAGGCCCTACATGTAATTACTGTTGTAATGATTACGTCTATGATACGTTTGGAGGACATATTAAGGTAGGCCCTACATGTAATTACTGTTGTAATGATTACGTCTATGATACGTTTGGAGGACATATTAAATATAGGCCCTACATGTAATTACTGTTGTAATGATTACGTCTATGATACGTTTGGAGGACATATTAAGGTAGGCCTTACGTGGAATTACTGTTGTAATGATTACGCCTATGATACGTTTGGAGGACATATTAAATATAGGCCCTACATGTAATTACTGTTGTATTGATTACGTCTATGATACGTTTGGAGGACATATTAAGGTAGGCCTTACATGTAATTACTGTTGTATTGATTACGTCTATGATACGTTTGGAGGACATATTAAGGTAGGCCTTACATGTAATTACTGTTGTAATGATTACGCCTATGATACGTTTAGAGGACATATTAAATATAGGCCTTACATGTAATTACTGTTGTATTGATTACGTCTATGATACGTTTGGAGGACATATTAAGGTAGGCCTTACATGTAATTACTGTTGTAATGATTACGCCTATGATACGTTTAGAGGACATATTAAATATAGGCCTTACATGTAAATACTGTTGTAATGATTACGTCTATGATACTTTTGGAGGACATATTAAGGTACGCCTTACATGTAATTACTGTTGTAATGATTACGCGTATGATACGTTTGGAGGACATATTAAGGTAGGCCTTACATGTAATTACTGTTGTAATGATTACGTCTATGATACGTTTGGAGGACATATTAAATATAGGCCTTACATGTAATTACTGTTGTAATGATTACGTCTATGATACGTTTGGAGGACATATTAAGGTAGGCCCTACGTGGAATTACTGTTGTAATGATTACGTCTATGATACGTTTGGAGGACATATTAAGGTAGGCCCTACGTGTAATTACTGTTGTATTGATTACGTCTATGATACGTTTGGATGACATATTAAGGTAGGCCTTACATGGAATTACTGTTGTATTGATTACGTCTATGATACGTTTGGAGGACATATTAAGGTAGGCCTTACGTGGAATTACTGTTGTAATGATTACGCCTATGATACGTTTGGAGGACATATTAAGGTAGGCCCTACGTGTAATTACTGTTGTATTGATTACGTCT